>JAKCPI010007267.1:0-53552 GCA_023213315.1 Euborellia annulipes | reverse complement strand
AACGAAATTTTGAGAGTCAAGGAAAACTAAGTCCCCAAATTCAAAAGGAGAAGCGTAAAAAATTAAATACTTTACGTTTTGCGATTTAAGGCCTTTTTTTGTCTTTATTGACTGGCGTATTTTCTTCCAAAAATAGAGTATGTATTGTAATTTTACATACTTTGTATAGTTATTTTCGTTAAAAATTGCATTTTTTTTTTCGAAGGCAGTTTGGGAATTCTAAAATTACCACACAATTGCACTCTAATTTTCAAACCGCTTTCTAAAATTACAATACATTTGTAAATGGTTTTTGCAAAGACTTAATCAAATTTACTAAGTTTTTGTTTATGTAATTTGATTTCACACAATTTTAATTTCCTTTTAGTTATATTTTACCTGCAAATGATTCGGCCAGCAATAAAAATTCATTTTTTTGTAAATAATTAAAAATTTGAAAGAATTGTTTAAGCCCTTGATACAAATCCTCAGCCACCTGTAAGAAAATCAATTTGTAAGCTGGTTTATATTTTAATACGATAATTTCATTTTATTCGCACCTGATTCATGTTGGTTGCATAGCCTGCGTTATTTTCGGTGAAACTGAATCCAGTTCCCATGGGATTGTCAATAAATAGAAGGGAATGATTGAGATGCCAACTCCAAGGGTTTCTGATTAGAGTCCGTTTATCCGATGCAACTCTGAATGGGCCAAGCTCTTCGAAGAGGCCAAAGAGCGAAGAAGATCCAGGGCCTCCTTGAAGCCATAAAATCACCGGGGGCGTCAGCGGGATTTTGCTGAGAGAAAATGACAGTGTGTCAGTCACCATGGGGCCAGATCGGTTAACAAAAAAAATTATTTTATGAAACCACGATGCAAGTGAAACTTTTTTTTATGATCGCATAGGCGTTTAACTGAAAATTCCTTAATTCAATTAAGGGTATTAAAATCGCGTTTTTTGATCTTAACTTAATAATTGGAAAATGGGAAATCAATAGGAGGCATTTTAAAAACTGAGAACAATATTTATTTATTAATTGAAGATTGAATCATTTTTTAAATTATTTTAAAAATTATATTTTATCAATTTAAAAAATTGAATAATTAAATCTCACAATTATTTTTTTATAATTCGTCATATATATTAAATTTCAACTTTCCGATTTTTTGTCGTCACGGCTTGTAACGTCATGGCTTTAGCTTCACGGCCTTTGACGTGACGTTACGGCAGTAGCAACATGGTGATAGAAGAGCGAGAAAATTTGAAAAGATCAAATAAAAGTTTCACTTTAAAAGTAAAATAAATACAAACTTGCGCTTCAAAAAACCAGAAATAGAGATTGCTATTGTATTCTTTGTTCACTGTAAGAAATCCTGACTAGCTGATATCCTCAGGAAAGGGCCTCCCTTTACTTGGGATAATTTACGTGCCTCCTCTGGACCTTTGAAATTGTAAAACAAATAATATAAAAAATGATGCATTTTGATTTTAGTATTATTTAGAGGACACGCCAAAAGTTTGCCTCTAGCCACTGGACTGTCTGTGTATGTGTCTGTGAACAAACTATCTCAAGAACCAAAAGAGCTAGGTGATTGAAATTTTATATTTAAGTTAGGATTACACACCCTGAGACGTAACACTGAGCTTTTGAATAAAATCGGCCATTGAGTACTAGTACTTTACTGATGTACTTTTTCAGCTTTTTTTTCAATTTTCTTTCAAAATTCTCTTCAACGATTTTGTTTAAAAATCAAAAAATCAATTATTTTTTAGATGCTCTTTTTTAGTATTAAAGCGGAGTTAAAAAAAAAATTCCTAGTCATATGCAGCCAAAATTATTGTGACGTTTCGGCCATCTTTCAGAGCCGGAGGCGTGAATAAATGAAATTTTAATTTTAAATGAAAATTTTGAATGAAAAATGACAATTTCAATTTTGAAATTAAAATTTCATTTATTCTCGCCTCCGGCCCTGAAGAATGGCCTTAGTCTAGTGGCCTAAACGTCACAATAAAAGAAATAATTTTGGCTGTATTTTGAAAATTGCTCGCTGTGGCTAATATTCACGCCTCACCTTAGACTAGTCCTCGCCTCCCAGTTTGGGAAACGCTGCTTTAGAGAATATATATTCTCATTTTGCCATTGAAATCTTCTGAAGACCACTTTAAGGCCGCCATACTCCATCGGATTTTCCTCAAGGCCCGGCCTGAATAGGGCTCGCCTCGAGGATATCCTCAACGTGTGTGATAGCGGCCTCGAGGCCAAAAAATTCTAACGCTTTGAAATTCAATAATATTTTCCTCAAGGCCGGAATTCTGACAGTTTGGCCACTATAGGCGGCCTCAGGCGGGAATTTTAATATACGTAAATGGAATATTTCAAATGGCCCGTAACCCGTGACTCAGAGAAGAGATTAATCCCGTCCTAAGCGAGAAATATTTATTTCATTTGAATTGACTACAAATCATTTAAAATAAATACTGGTAGGAATTAAATGCCAAAAAGACTTTTAAAAATAAATATAAATAATAAAATTATTGTAAATAATTAAAATTAAATAAGAAAAATATTAATTATTTATTATAATTATTTCTGAATATGAAGTCATATTAAAAAAAATTCTACAAATGATTACAACCACTGGCAAGCCCAAGGGGCTTGGGTAGTTGGTAGCGTGCCTACCTTCTATACCGAACGTCTCGGGTTCGGATCCCAGGGCAATCCGATAGTTTTATTTTAAGGCATTTGGATACCAAATGACTTAAATAAAATGCCTGGACCCCCCAAATTGATATATTAAAACATACTGATTATCGTAAAAAGTCTTAAATGGCCTCAGTTGCCGAAAAGACTGTGTGAATGTGTGTGTGAATGAGAAAAAAAGTGTGAATGTTTTTTAAAAAAAAAAAAAAAAAAAAAAAACCACTGGCAAAAGAGAATTAGTGTGTTGGCCTTGAGATAATCTTTAAGTCCGTTTCCTCGAGGAAAACCCTACCTCGGGGAAATCCTCGAGGAAACCCTTGAGAATGCCCTTCAAGTGTATGGCGGCCTTTACTCTTGTACTCCATAGGAAAGATAGGAGAAATGGTTTCCATGGTAACAGAATATAAATATTTTCCCATGTTTTTAAATTTTACATCTCATGAATGTAGGCCTACTTTACTGTCGGAAACTAAATATGTGTCGTCACAAAAATCTGACAGAACACAACTTTCGATTACCGAAGGTAAGAGAAAAGGGCATAACAGGGTTCAATTATAAATACATTTAAACAACTAACCGAGTGTTTATTTTTGAAAGGCCGATAACTTTTGGCGTGCCCTTTGAATAAAGCGTATTGTTTTTTGTTTTTTTAAAGACTAGGTTTAATGCATACCATTTGGATTGTCAATCAGAGTGGTAAGAATCAAAGGTGACGTGAGTTTGCTTGAGTTGATCGGTTTTGGATCCCAATTAGGATATGCCGATCGGAGTAACATAGATGGCAGTTTAATTTCATGCCGAAAATTCGATCGTGGCAACACCGATAACACCATCGACGTCATCAATAACGTTAATAGCAAAGAAATATGAAAATTGGACATTCTCTTCAAACTGAAAATAAAAAATTATTATTAATTTTGAAATTCCTACCGGGATCCCCGTTTATTTACCCGAGGTGCTTTTGACACACATCTCAAACCCAACCGGCCTCTGGCCGTAGCCATCTACCGACTCCCCGTGAAGTTACATTATTTCCTATCTCTAACTCCTCCCCCTGCATTCATTTCAATTCCTTATTCCTATTTCCATTTTCCAACCTCCAAAGTCTTTTCACTGAGAGGGAAACTTCTTTACGTCCCTTCCACAGGAGCTCCCTCTCCTCATAGAGTTGCCTGGGGGCTATTGTGGTGGATCCAATATTCCAATCAAGTGTCTGCTTGAGGATTACATTAAGGGGGAACGGGAGCGAAGTGATTACGCATGTTTTTCCCGTTAAGAGGGCGTAGTGTGTCATAAAAAGTGTGCCCAAAAATCAAGTAATTCAAAAATTTGCCAAGAGATGTCAGAATGGTAGCTAATAATATTTAATGCATTTGGTTGATTTTCATTGATCTTTTAACAATAAATACTTTATAAATGTTATTATATATTATGTATCTTTTATAAAAGGTTAAAATTATATAAATATAGGCTAATACTATATCGGCTGTTAGACTAGCCTGCCATCTATTGCAAGAATGCTGAACTAATTTGACAGTTGATTTTTAAATAAATCATCTAAGCTTATTTTAAAAATTTCTTAATTAATATGTGATTAATAATAACAATAAATTCATTTTTAAATTTAAAAAAAATTAAAGATTATTGGGACAGATTGTTTTTTTTGTATTTGCTTGATAACAAAAAAATTAATTACGATAATTTTTTTAATAAGTCATTAAAACAATTATAGCTCGATGTCCCAATAATCTCTTATGAATTTAATTCATTTAAAAAAAAGCGCATTGAAAAAATTCCTTTTAATAGTCTATTTTTTTTTTAAGTGCGTTTAGACGTCGCTCCTGAACCCCCCTTAAATAAATATTTTTATTTAATGAAAAAAATCCGGCAAGCCCAGGATTTGAACACGGATCATTGTAGAAGCCAACATCCTAGCCCGCTATTCAAGCCAACTTTACTATTTAAAAATTTAATTAAAGTCATTAATTATAAAATTCTAATTGTGAAAAAAAAAAAAAATTTTTTTATTAAATCTCACAATTAGAATTTGATAATTAATGTATTATAAAGATGTGAAAAGAAGCAATTAATTTACCTTTTTAAGAGTATATCAATTTTACGAAACTCACACTTTGATTTAAAAGCACAACTTGCACTGATCAAAGACCTCTCGTATCATCTCCTTTTTATGCTCTTCCTTTTTTTTGGTATTAATTTGCAAATAAACTGGTTTGCTCCTGACAAGAAGAAGATTATGACAAGGGGGGGGGGGGCGGAGGAAAAAAATTTGCTTAAATTGAATGATTAAAGTTTTCATGAGACGTTGACTTTGAGCGACATTCCTTTTCCTTTTCCTTTTCACTATTAGCCAATCAACAGCCAAGCCGGTTATTTAATATAGCCGCTAATAATAGTCAAAAAAAGAAGAATTGATAATAAGTTTTTGGTTTCATTTTTATCCTAACAAGATAATAAAAATCTGGTGTGACTAGTCGCACAGCGTTGGTTATTGGAAGTTGTGTTCTGTGCCTGTCATACCAAATTTTTTCCGCCGATATTTTAGAATTCAAGAAATATAAAATTTATAAACTTAGAAAAATATTTATATTTTGTTAGCATGACTTCTACTCTTTCCTATGAAGAGTGAGTAAAGTGTGCTTCAAAATGTTTCAAGTGCAAAATGAGAATATACATTTCAAAGAGCATCTAAAAAATAATTGATTTTTGAATTTTAATCAAAATCATTTGAGCGGATTTTGGGAAAATCGAAAAATACTAAAAATGTACATCAGAAAAGTACTAGTACTCTTTGGTCGATTTTGTTCAAAAGCTTCACGTCACGTGCCAGGGGGATGCCTCATTTAAATATAAAATTTCAGCCTCTTAGCTTTTTTCGTTGAGATATTTTGTTCATAGAGAGAGACACATATTTGGAGAAAGAGCGAAAGAGAGACAGAGAGAGAAGGCAAAGAAGAAAGTAGACTCTAAACGAGGTCATAAACATATTGGAATTTGATATAAATTTATTTTGATTATAACACGGCTCGTTGGTCTAGGGGTATGATTCTCGCTTAGGGTGCGAGAGGTCCCGGGTTCAAATCCCGGACGAGCCCGAGGAATTTTTTTTTTTTTTTGATTATTTTAAATTAACTGTCAAAAATAGAGACTCGTTGAAAATGTATTGAAAAGATGATGGTCCGGTGAGAATCGCGTATTTCCGATGCTCTATTTCGTCGGACAAACTCTGGTTGGAAGATGAGTATTTAATAAATTACACAGTAATTAAAATCTGGGACTGATTTTACACCATGTCTACAAATTGTTTTCTATCATAGAAGACTTTTTCTGGTTTTTTTCTCTCTCCAATCTCTTTATAAGCCTAAATAAGATCTGGGAAAGCCAAATTGAACCAAATATCTCAAAAAATAAAGAAAATATTGAAGAAATATGAAAGCGATATTAACCTTTAAGAAATTTATTATTTCTTACCTTTTTGTGATTTTTTCTTTCTCGATTATATTTTTAATATTAAAAATCATCTACAATTAATTAAAATTAAGATTAATAAAATATTTTTGGCTGCACCTGCTTCTTCCTTGTATTTTTAAGGTTCTGATGAAGGCTGGCACAGCCGAAACGATGGATTATTTGGCCAACATCGTAAATAACTATAATAATAAAAACCTCTGAATATAAATTACTGTGTAATTTATGTATTTAATAGGGTCCGACCGAAACAAGATTTTCAGCCGAAACCGAAACCGAAACCGAATATTCGGCCTCAACCTTAATTTCGGCCGAAACCGTAACCAACCGACTTGTATTTCCTATAAAAATTTTTTTTTCATTTTACCTTTTTTTTTTTTTGAATTTTTTTCCCTCCCGTGAAAATCATTTTACCTTTTTTTTAGGGGAGACTAAATTTTTTTTCTCCCTCAATAGGCCAGTCAATATCGACATTTAAATCGCAAAACGTAAAGTATTCCTGCATTTTTGGTATGTTATTTGGACCCCTTGGGGGAGTGCGAAACCACATTTTGCAATTAAAAAAAAAGTTGTGCTTCCCGCGTAGTACGAGAAAAACTGCGTAATTTTCGCACTTTTTTCAGTTTTTGCAGTTTAATTCAAAAACTATGGGTTTTTTGACATTTGTTGCTTATAGCATTTTTAAAGTATATTAAATTTGAAACAATTCAAGCCAATTTGCAGCTCCGTATCTCTAATAGTTTTTGAGATATGATAATTGAAAAATGTACAAGATTTTCACAAATGTTACAATTTTCAGTTTTGCTTATGTTTAAAGCCGAATATCGGCTTAACCGCTCAAGTTTAGAGAAAAGTTGTGATAAATTGAGTTTTAGTACATTTAATTACCTTTCATTTAAGTGCAGTACGGGATCAGTAACCCTTGTAGTTTTCTTGTAATCGTAAAAAAACAAAAATTGCAGTAATAGTCCAGTCAAATTTCACATTAAATTCGCAAACCCCCAAGTAACGCTGCATTTTTGGTATGTTATTTTGACCCCTTAGGAGAGTGTGAAACCACATTTTGCAATCAAAAAAAAGTTGTGCTACCTGCATAATACGAGAAAAATTTCAAAATTTTCGGACATTTTTCAGTTTTTGCTGTTTAATTGAAAAAAATATGGGCTTTTGACATTAGTTGTTATTATCATTTTTAAAGTGCATTAAATTTTAAACAATTGAAGCCAAACCACATCTTCATAAGTTTAATAGTTTTGAGATATGATACAATTTCATGTAGGGCTATTTAAAACTTGTATTATTGGAATTTTTTGTTTTTAAGTTTATAGGAGAACTATAAGAGCTAATGACCCCGTTTTGCTCTTAAATGAAAGGTAATTAAATGTGCTAAAACTCAATTTATCACAACTTTTCTCTTAACATGAGCCGTTATGTCGATATTTGGCTTTAAACATAAATAAAATTAAAAATTCTAAAATTTCTGTTGTGTTTTAAGCCCAATATCGACATAACGGCTCATGCTAAGAGAAAAGTTGTGATAAATTGAGTTTTAGCACATTTAATTACCTTTCATTTAAGCGCAAAACGGGGTCATTAGCTCTTATAGTTCTCCTATAAACTTAAAAACAAAAATTCCAATAATACAAGTTTTAAATAGCCCTACATGAAATTGCATCATATCTCAAAAACTATTTTTTTTTTTTTTTTTTATTTAGGGTAGGGCTACTCGGCCATCCCTTACAATACGTACATATAATATTACAAAATGTCAATATAAAATAAAATAAAAAACTATTAAACTTACGAAGGTGTGGTTTGGCTTCAATTGTTTAAAATTTAATGCACTTTAAAAATGATAATAACAACTAATGTCAAAAGCCCATATTTTTTTAATTAAACTGCAAAAACTGAAAAATGTCCGAAAATTTTGAAATTTTTCTCGTATTATGCAGGTAGCACAACTTTTTTTTGATTGCAAAATGTGGTTTCACACTCTCCTAAGGGGTCAAAATAACATACCAAAAATGCAGCGTTTCTTGGGGGTTTGCGAATTTAATGTGAAATTTGACTGGACTACAAGTGCAAATTATTTGATTTTGTTTTTTTTTTTGCATGCGAGTCTCATCCCATTTTTCAGACTCTGGTTTCGGCCGGCCGAAAGGTTCGGCCACTTTTTGGCCGAAACCGAAACTACGGCCGAAACCATGATTTTTGGCCGAAACTGGCCGAAACCGTAACCGAAACCGAATATTCGGTCGGTTCCTAGTATTTAACTTTCCAACCAGAGTTTGTCCGAGAAATAGAGCATCTGAAAAACGAATCACGAGATTCGTTGAAAAATTGTGTAAATTAATAAATTTTTAACCAAAGTAAGATACTTCGGGGGGTCGGGGGGGGGGGGGCGCAGCCCCCTGGCTAGACGGAAAGCCCGCCGAGGGCGGCCTTAGTGATTAGTATTCATATATAAATAGTAGGGCCCTCTATAGTGATGAGCTAAGTAGCCGAAAATAACTAAAAATTTTGTTAGTTTGTTTTAATTGATGCAAGGGGGGGAGGTAGGTTAAAAGTTTTAATTGAAATCACCCCTTAATTAACAAAAGTTTGAAATTAAACTCATAAACGATAATAGCAATAATAATGATGATGATGATGAATTTTATATTCATAAAAAGAATTGAAGAAGAAGAGAGAACAACAGATGGCAAGGGAAGCTCTCTATCAATTCTTAATCACCAAACAAACATCCCCCACCACCCACCCCCTTTCTAATCTCTTTATATTCTTTTAGATTTTCATTCATTCACTAGATTTCTTTCTAAAATAAAAATGAAAATGAAAATACTTTTTATTTTTTTTCTTTCTTTTTTTATTTTATTTCAATTGAGTTTTGCTATTAGCGTTGATAATTTGATTTTAGAATTAATTAAAAGTTTTTTAATTCAAAATCATATTTCAACTGTTGTTTTAGTCACTGATTGGTCACTTACAGGTAAGATGCAATAGTGAAATTGAATTGAATAATTAAATGCAATAGTTTTTTTTTTTTTTTTATATACGGGTATATATAAAAAATCTGGTGGAGCGTTTAGCACAGCACACAACTTTCTCTTTCCTTTGGTAATCGAAAGTTGCGTTCTGTGCTTGTCACACCAGATTTTTTTTGTGTCGACATATATTTAGTTTCCGCCGATGTATTAGAATTCAAGTTGTAAAATTTATAAACATGGGAAAATATTTATATTTTTTTACCATGGCCTCCTATCTTTCCTATGAAGTACAAGAGTAAAGTGGTCTTCAAAAGATTTCAAGAGCAAAATGAGAATATACATTTTAAAGAGCATCTAAAAAATAATTGATTTATGAATTTTAAACAAAATCGTTGGATCGAATTTTGAGAAAATCGAAAAAAACTGAAAAAGTACATCAGTAAAGTAAAATTAATACTCTTTGGCCGATTTTGTTTAAAAGCTTCGTGTCACGTCCCATTGGGGTGCCTAACTTAAATATAAAATTTCAGCCTCGTAGCTCTTTTCGTTCTTGAGATATTTTGTTCACAGACACACAGAGACCATTTTAGCGAAAACCATTTGGACCTTCCAAAGCCAATTAATACATATTTGCAGATCATTTCACGGTGTTGAAAAGTCTCGCTTCAATTGGGATCAGAGGTCAAGCCGCTCATGAAATTTTACATCCCAATACAACTATCCAAGAGATTGAGAGAATTTTAGACACTAACAGCGATAGACTGGCGATTATTGTCGATCATCAAGAAGAGGATTTCTTTAAAAAGGTTAAATATTCTTTTATTTTAAGGAGCGCGTCTCAAAAAACCGTTAGAAGACCATTCAGTACCGAGTTACTCGAGGCGGCAAGAGATGGCGTTAGTTTTTCCCATATATATAATATTATCTAATAAAATCAGTGTTCTTAAGAATCCGTTAATAAAATTGAAAAAGTTTTGTAATTTATTGCTTTTTTTTTTTTAAACGAATCCATTGTTCAAGGTTTCTCTCTCGGATCATCGTCTTGTAGATTTATTGCACTACTGGCTCCTTTTTGGACCTTCAAATTTGGATTTATTTGATGCCAATTTGGAAAGCAGAGTTCTTTTAGCGGAATTGAATGACGACTCTAATGAATATATAGAGTAAGTATTAATAGATCAGAAATAAATCGGCTTAAAACGTGATTTATTTTATCAAATAATAATACAATTTCGATTTGAACAATGAACTGAGGGTTAGGTATTGTTTATATGCGTGGCTAACTTCTCCTCGCTTACATTCGTAGCCAACTTCACTCCGTTGACATGCGTTGCTCACGTTATATTACCAACAATTGAATCTTAGTAAACTAATAATTGACAAATTTAATTAACATTAAACAATGACAATTCTAAATTCAATTAATAATTTTTTCAATTCATTAATTAATTTTAGAATTTTAAAATAAGATTCAATTAAATTTAGAAATTTAAAATAATATTCAAAATCATCATAAATTGTTTAATGTTAATTAAAATTTTTCAATTAGTACCCTAGTTTAAGATTCAATTGTTGATAACATGAAGTGAGCAACGAATGTGAACGAAGTGAAGCTGGCTTTGAATATATGCGATGCGAAGTTAGCCACGCATATAAACAATACCTAACCTTCAGTTAGTTCATTGTTCAAAGTGAATGCATCTACTTGATGACGGCAGCAACCGAAACGTTTGTATTTTATTGAAATTATAATATTATATCACGATTTAAGCCAAAAATCTAATAACCGTGAAAGTCTATATCAATTAATGTGAGTAGGTAGCTGTTAATCGATTGATGTTCGTTCGTTTCAAGTATTTGTTGGGTGTATCGTCTTGGTTTCAATCTCCAAAATATCATCCGAACTGGCGAGATCCACTGGAGACCTGGCGATTTCATCCCATCCCCTTCTAAAAGAGATAACTTCACTGGATTGGAGATTATCACTGGGATTCCGGTAGTTGAAGATGATATATCCAATTATTATGACTACAATCGACGTCATCTGGATGTTATCAGTAAGATGAGTTACGATGTGATCCAGCATGTGCAATATATTCTCAAATTCTCGTAAGTTTATGATTTATAATAATTTTGATGGGATTATTTTAAACAAATTTTTGTTGTCTCTGTACAGGATGATTGAAGTTTATCCAAATGATTGGGGATATCATGCTACGAATGGCTTCTACAACGGTCTCATTGGCATGTTCCAGAACAAGACAGTGGATTTGGGAAGTGGTCTACTTTATGCCAAATATCGGCTACAATTTATTGACTTTACGGTTCCCTACACCAGATTCTCGTAAGTCATTTGACGAACTTCTTTTTATTTCAGCACTTAACAGAGGAATCGCTTAAGAACATAAAAATTCCGACCTCAATTTCTACTCAATATCTAACTCGCAGCATCTTTAAAAAGATAGCGAACTTGTATTTTTTTTTTTAGTTTTTTGTAAATAACTCCCAAACTATCGCTTCTATCCTTCCTTTATTAAGTAAATTACATAGAATTAAATTCTGAATCAAAAGACTCATTTAATTCGGTCAAGGATATCATCATCAAATTTACATTGAAAAGGTTTTTACCGCTTCCTCTGGTGGGGATTTTCTGTTTTTCTGTTTCAGACCTCGTTTTATTTTCCGTCAGCCACCGATTTCAGCAACCAGAAATATTTACATGCTTACCTTTTCGTTAGGTGTTTGGATGACATTCTGTGCTCTGATGTTTGTCTCAGCAATTGGATTGAAAATCACTCAGACATGGGGGAAAAAAGTGAAGCATACAAACACCTGGATGGACGCCTTTTTCATTACACTAGCCATCATATGCCAACAAGGTTAATTAATGTCCATCTATCCAGTCCACAAACTGCAAGAATTTGGAAATTTGTTGAAGTTATAATTTCACCCCATATGGGGAAGATATTTAAGGTCCTTTTGCTTGAAATTACAAAAGGAACTTCTAAAGATTAAAGGAGAGATTAGGGAGTGCCCCAATGAAGAACTGAAATATTTGTTTTGTTTTTTTTCTAGGGACTGAAGAATCGCCTCATAAGGTGTCCTCTCGGATTGTTTTCTACTCTCTGCTCATCTTGGCTGTCATCTTTGATAACTCTTATAGTGCCTCGATTGTTGTCCTCTTACAAAGTCCTAACACTTTTATCCGCACTCTCAAAGATCTCGTTGACAGTCCTTTTAAATTGGGCATGCAAAATCTCGAATACAACACTCATTATATTAATGTACGTAGACTTTCCTTTATTTATTATATTCCTTGACGGATGTTCTGCACAGTAGATCAGTTAGTGTTTTGGACGTGGAGGATTTTTTATACTCTTATGCACGCTCTGGATTGGAATTTGGATCCCACCACAATAGCACTCGGGTAACTCTATTAGGAGAGGAAATTGCTATGACATCCTATTTTATGGAAGGGTATCTAACGAAGGTTCCCTCTACATTCTTCTAAAAGAGTAGATGATGAGATAATCCCTACTGAAACTAGGATATCTCTGGCAGAGAAGAGGTTGAATGAAAGAAACCAAAGATAGGATTAGGAAATCATAAATGTCTGTAGATGGCTACGACTTTAGATGTTCTGTCTGCGTAAACACCTCGGGCAAATAAACAGGAATCCTGACTCTTTTTCAAAAAATAATCATATTATTTGGATTAATCTGTTGTTTTGTATTTTAGTTGACAACAAGACCAATTGTACATCGTCTTTATTATGAAAAAATCTATACTCAACCGCCTGAGGCTACATATCTTGGTCTTGATGAAGGTATCGCTAAAATGAGAAAAGGCCTTTTGCATTCCTTGTTGATCAATCGTCAAATAAGGTAACTAAAAAGCGTATTTTCTTATGATCTGTAATTAGATCATGCTTAGGGAATTTTAGTACATTTAACAAGGATAGTTTAAATAGAAATTTTACCAAGAACTTTCTAATATACAATGTCATTCATTGTTTATAGGTGATCTTAGACACGTTTGAAGAGCACGAGAAATGTGGCCTCCAAGAGATCTACATGGCAGTGCCTCGGCAAATTGCCATCACGTTAAGAAGGAATAACACTTTGAAGGAGGTTTTCAAACAAAAGTCAGTTCATAATTTTAAAGCACCGAACTAGAGAAAAAACATGATAATATTAATATGGATAAATATTTTTTAGGATCCATCGTCTGCTTGAAACAGGATTTATGAATCGAATTGTTCACTATTGGTATAAAATCCCTTTGGTTTGTTTTTCAAGTGAACATTCATTTGTTTCAGTCAGTATTCAGGTAATTCATTATTATTAAAATCTTCTGGTTCATTTTTTTTTTGGGAACTGATTGCATTGTATACGAAAATCTATGATAATCAATGGCAGGAAGATTGGAATTAACTCCCTCTCCAATCCCCAGTTGGATTGAATTTTCTTCTTCCTGTTCCTGGTTGAGTTTATCCGGATTTTGAATCCAATCATGGATACTCTAATGGAGATTGGTTACTGAGTTATGTATCTTTACGGAAGTAATTGATGATTGATAATAAACATAACGAGAGGGGTAAAATCAAAGAATGTAACGTGGTTGTGGTTCTCGTAATCATAAAGACCTGCCAAATGGATTATTCTTCTTTGCTCGCAATTCAACTGTGTAAGCTTAGGCTTCTTTGCCTCGATTTTTTTTGTTAATGAGAGTTTCTTTTCTGACATCAATAACCTTTATTAGGGATGATGAGTTTCATCTGAAGGTGGGTTTTGCGTGCTTGTGTTTTCGGGACCTGCATGAACATCCCACCAATTGGAGAACGTATTATTTTCTCCAATTCAGGTAGACCAAGTTCAATTCATACTCCTTAAACCGCTAAACCTTCACTTCTGTTAAGTTAGTAAAAAGTCTAGTGGATGGATGAATTTTATGAGGTAGTGCTCCTTCCAAGCCACTCGGCTCACACCTCTCATCAGGTCCTGGGTTATTCGGAGCCATTCCCATTTTTAAGGCACTTTAAGCCACCTTAAACTGAGTCCTTTGTTTCTATGGGATGAGATTTTCTGCCACTTTCCCGCCCTAAAGAATTCAGCAATGATGAATTATTTGAGGCAAGCTGAAACTTCAGATCCGTAATCCACAGCCTCCTCTAAAAAATCTAGTAAAATTGGCATATTGACGTCATCCGGGAATAGGAAAGGGCACAGTTTCACGACTTTGGAGTGTAGTATGAATGTATCCATCCATTCAGTGTACAGTCCATTGAATTTCTATTTTACAGCAACACTAGTTTATAGAATAATCTAAATTTTTGTTTGTCTTTCAGGATTTCCATCCCGCTCTACAACTTGTTGGTTGCGGATTTCTCTGCTCTTTTTTTATATTAATTAGTGAAATTATTTATTATAGATTGAGTCACAATTCACGTTTGAAGAATTTTTGTTGTGTCAACAAAATAAAATAAATATGTAGTAGAATAATCCTATTCAGTAGACTTGCTATTTTTTTTTTATAACTAAAGTCTAGTTCTTAATTATATATTCAAAAAGTAGCCATTTTTCTGAACATAATGATATATAACACTTGTATTTAATTTTCTTGCAAATTTATTAAAAACATGTTTTTTTCATTGAAGTGAAGAGAGCGTCGTTATCCGCCATTTTTTAGTTAAAATCAAAACAAAGAATATAATTAATCAATTATAATAAAATTGTTATTTAATAAATAAATAAAAATAAATTAAGTTCCTAATTTTATTTGTTTGAAACATGACTCCATAAATATCCAATTTCTTTTTTTTATTTTATTTTAGATAAGATTAAATAATAACAAGAA
Organism: Euborellia annulipes; assembly: GCA_023213315.1. Lineage (NCBI taxonomy): Eukaryota > Metazoa > Arthropoda > Insecta > Dermaptera > Anisolabididae > Euborellia > Euborellia annulipes. Next base: position 38,541 of record JAKCPI010007267.1, on the reverse strand, counting down.
TTTTCAAATATTATAAATAAACAATTACTTAAGAGATTATATAATTACCTTTTTATCGTTATTTAAATAATCAAAAGAAATTAAAAAAAAAAAAAAGTTTTCTGAATTAAGGGAAAAAATGTTAAGCAAAAAAATAATCTTTAACAAGACTTATGTTTTTTGATGAGTGAAGCCATACCCCCAGGAATGGTCTCCAGCCTTTCCGTGAGCGGAGTCATACTCCCAGGAATGGAACTCAGGATCTCCAGCCTTTCCGGGGCATCGGAGTGCTGTCCATTGCACCAGGTCACCAGACCCTCGACTTTATATAAAATAATGAGTGCGACTAGCTCTCGAAACGTCGGCAACAGAATATAAAGTTTTTTATTTCACTTGGCTGCTGTTTCCCGGGAAGGCTCACGTCCTTTCCTTCTAATTTAAAGAATATGAATATTTATGGTACGAAAAACCTCCTCCTCCCATTTTTGGGGAAAAAGGCCCCCACCCCCCCCCAAAACCCCACCACAAAAAAAAAATCTCCTCGGCGCTGTTTCCCCGAAAGGCCCCCCCCCCCTCCCCCCCAATTCAAAGAATATGAATATTTATGGTACGGAATAACATCTTCGTCATGCATTTTTACGTAAGATAGTCCAGTATTTACTGAAATTACTGGACTAGTTTATGTTTCTGAAGAAATGGGTCCCGAAAGGAAAACACTTCGAGAAACTATTTTACTAAATTTTCTTATTCCACCACAATAGCTCTCCGATAACTCTATGATAAAAGAGGGACATCCCGTTCTATGGAAGGTTCCCTCTCAGTGATGCGTTCTTCGGTGCTAAGGAGTTCCTCTTCAAACTAGGACATCCTCCCTAGCATTGAAGATGTCGGATAAAAGGAACCAGAAATAAGGATGAGCTTGTTATCTAGAAACGAACGCAGGAGGAAGGAAATGATGCAAATTCACAGAGTGCCGCTAGATGGCTACGACCAGAGGCCATTTGTGTGTCTTCGGCTTGAAAACACCTCGGATAGATAAACGTGGATCCCGGTAGAAATTTCTTATAATAATACATATGACAACCGGGGGACGTTCCACGCGCCTGTTTTACGAGGCCACCCACCCAACCGAAGTGTGCGACCAAAAGAACTTCTTTTAATATAATAAAAAAAAAAATGTTTATTTTTCTGTCATCCGATAATGATAAAGAGATAAAATATTTATATTTACTTGGAAACTTTAATTTTTGTTTTCTCAAATTAGATAACTTAACCTACCTAGTTATATATTCTATTAGCCTTATCAATCAATCAATCAATTTTTGTTAATAACAACGACAAAGTCATCAGATTTTTTATAAATCAAATCAATCGAGATAATAATTCCATCTAATTATGATGACTTGGAATAAAATTTCAAGTTATTATTTACTGTCTTAGAATTCGAAAGGATTTTCCTATACTTCTGCTCAGGCCCACCTGACTCTTCACTGTAGATGGTGCTCTTTGAATTTCATTTAATTATGAATATTTCAACACATAGACTTGAATATCTCCACCCATACAAATTCGTAACTTCAATAATTACCAACTCAGAAATTTATAGGAACGTAATATTGAGATCTTCTTAGACGTAAAAAATTGCTAAAATACTCGGATAAGGATGAAATATGCACTAGAAGAGTCTGCGAATGGGATTTGTGTTGATCTATTTATTGTCCTTCTTTTTCTAACATTCTTCTAGGGTCAATGTATGCCCCCGTCTCCCAAAAGGTGAATATCTGGAGGAATGGAAACTCCTTTGATATCAATCCAAAAGATATGAAGAGTAACGGGCAAACTTCTTTTTTGATCAGCGCTTCATAACCCTTAATAGGCTGCGTCAAATCAATAGAGATAATAATTTCATCCAATTATGATGACTTGGAATGAAATTTCAAGTTATTATTTACTGTCATAGAATTCTATTCCGTTCTTTTTCTTTGAATCCAGAGTTCCTTAGAACGTATTCCTGTTGCAGAGCCTAAGAAAGTATTAAAATTTGAAGCGAATAGGTCAGAACAAAGCAGATTTCCAATATCTATTACAGACCACTTCTCCTGGATCAAATCTTGGTAATAATTAAGATGTTTGTTTCTAATCTTGGGTTGATTTAACAAATAGTTGATTGGAAAAGAATTTATTGCTTTTCTCTAGGGTACAAAGTGTTTAAAAGGAAAGCCTCAAGTACAGTAGGACTTAGTTATTCCGGCACCCAGAGGAAATCAGCAAAGATGTCGAATTATTAAAAAGAACATATGGAGAAGATTTAGAAATGCCGAAAGGTCTCTTTTTAAAAAGTACCACTTCCAACCCTAATCTAAAGTTGAAAGCCGATTCTTCGGCTTACCAAGACTATCAAATCATCAAGTGCCACATTATCGCGGCCCTTCCACTTTGAAAAGTCTAATAAAACAAATTTTTATATTCCGTCTTACCCTTTATCTAGGGGATAAAAAATGCTGAATAAGAGTATTTTCTGTGATTTTTTTTTATCTATTTATGGACAATCATTCTGTCTTCTAGACAAATTTAGATATAATCTGTTTGATTTATTATCTATCTTTTTGCTATTATCAAATTGAATCGTCTCAATAATTATCTTTTAAAGAACTTTTTCGTTTGGGACATCAAAATATCCCTCAGGCAACTACAAGGAAAACGAGTTCCTGTTCAATTACAGGGACAAAAAGAATGTTATTGAAAGAAATCTGCCTAGAAAACAGGGAGAGGCTCAAAGGATGGAGCTAGATGCCGAGTGATTTTGAGGCTTTTCTGTGTGCATCAACATCTTTTAGAAAAGCTTCATTCAGATAATATTTTTTTTTAGAACCCCGGTATTCCTAACTAATTGGGGCTGTTCGGATTCGGAAATGTTTGGATTATCCGAAAATAAAACAATTTAAGTAAAAATTATTGTTTTCATACAAATTTGTAACATTTTGTACAAATACAGTACGTACTGTATTTGTACTGTACAGTATTTTGATTCTATATATTTTGCTAAATAATGGCTTAAAATAATAATTTAATATGCCATACCTTACTTTGATTAAATATTTATTTTGGAATTTTAATTTTATTATTCACTATTTCAGTTTGGATTATCAGATTTGCAGGGTTGATTACCGGAGTTCTACTGTATTAGAATAAGCAAGGCAAATTAGGCAAGTCTCATTTTCGTCAGCCGTTCACAAGACAACACTACATATATAGATACACAATCTGACAACATCACATATCCCTTTCTTGATCCCGAGATGAAATTGAAATTGAAGTCGCCAAACTATAGCGATTTCTCCATCGGATGTTCTGACCAGATATGAGCGAGGACTACATGGATAATGACCAACAATAACATCCACTGTTAATATCATGATTGAGGAGGCAATGGCTAAGCCGGCTAAGCTAAGTATTATGGAGTTCGAGTTCGGCTCGGGTTCGAATCCAGCTTGCCGCGAATAATTCAAACATCCTGCCGAAGTCTCCTCTTAGGGTAGGAGAGGGAGATAGCCCCACCGTGGTATCACAAAGGGCCTAAGTGTGTTCCCTCTCTGGGAATGGCCACTTCAACCTAACCTAACCTAATATAATGATTTAAGAAGTGCTGATTTAACGAAATTAAATAAAAATATTAAACGCGAGTTTATTTTCTGTTCCTTCTGTTTAAATGAGAGGGTGCGCTGATCTCTTCTGTATATTAATTAGATTTCCAAAAAGAATTAATTTCGTTAGCATAATTCTTTCTTTTATTCTGATTTTCTATATTCAAATTCTCTTATCTTAATTTCAAGATGCCAGAAAAAAGAGAACATTAAATCTTGACTTGGGGAATTTCTTTTTATTATTATTATCAGTTATTAGCTTCCTATAAAAATATCCATAAATTTGATTGCACTTATATAAAAATTGATATCAATAAATAGATTATGAAATCCTTTGATTGAAAGATAAGGTTAAATAAGTTTATATATAGCTCAATCAAACGAAAATTAACAGATCCTCTCACTTTGGTTTGAATTTGGGTGATTTGGAGCGTAAAGTAAGTGATCTACACTTATACCAATCCCTTAAGATTTTTGGCGGTAATTGTTTCTACACACACATACAATCTTCATCTTTTTACTCGTTCAGAGACCACATTGGAATGAATATTACACTTGGCTAATATCTGGTTTCCCATAATACGGCAAAAATAACAGATATCTAGTAACAATAAATTTGTCATTATATAAGAGATCGGCTATCGGGAAGGGGGAGGGGGGATGATTTACATTATGGATTCAAGAGAAACATCCGGCCACCAAGGAATCTAAAAGCCCACATTAATACAATTTTTTTGTTCTTTTATAGATCATCCGAAATGTCTCGCTTGATCATTTCCTCCTGTTTTCTTGTTCTCTTTTGTCTTTTAACATCATCAGGATTTGTTGTTAAAAATGATGGAAAAAAGTTGGATCTCTCGAAGATGCCTTTAATATCAGCGTATCCTGTTTGGGAACCACTTCCTATTAAAGATCCATCGAAATTATCACCACGGTTGATTTTGACGCCGATCCTCAACAAACCTGATGGTAAGCTGGATTTAAGAATACTATAATCTTATCTCAAGAGATATCCAATAATTTCTATAAGTCTTTGGTCCAATGAAATTATTCCTGAGGAACAAATTCTAAGAACTTTGGATTATACATTATATAATTAAGCTTTTGAATGTTTGAAAACAAAAAAATATCAAATAGAACTTCAACAATCTAAAATGATCACCAAATGGGAGATTACATAGATAAGTTATTACTTTTTAGATTATTCGCCACCCTTGGCTTCCTTTTTAGTTTTCTCCAGGTTCTTTTTCTTTTTATATAAATTTATTTAAGGTCCGGAATCGGACGCCATTTGGACCATGATATGTATGGGAGAGACTGTATGTATCTTGGTACCAATTTATTATCAGGGAGAAAAGAATCTTCAAAGGGTTGGTTAATCTTTAACTGGTCTGCAAGTTAAAAGAATTTAGCAATGATTAGAAGAAGACTAGACGAACAGCAGAATGAATAAAGTCAGAATAAGAGATTCGCGGGTCGTTTACATGTGATCTAACCTTTTCCCAAGATGCTCCTGGGCAATCAACACGCACTTAATTTGGCGGAGCTCGTCTCTATTTATTTGAAATGATTGGTAGCCCATATTCTTCAATCTTTAGATTCCTACAGACCCTTGAGTTACTTTTGAGATTTCTCTAAGCTCTTTTCCCATTTTGGATTTCTGTAGACTCTTCCCCTTTCTCTAGATTCTTTCCCTTTTGAAATTCTCTAGACTTTCTGGACGCTTCATTGTTCAGATTTCACTTTACCATTCACTCTTTATTTTTAAAATTTGACTAAGATACCAAGGTGGAAATAAATCTGATCGTTCGTTCGTTTCTTCGTCCAACTACTGTATAATACATAATCGATAGTTAAACTAGATTTTTGTAGACTTAACAAGTAATTAGTAAGTATGTTTGTTCCTAAATTTTTTCTTACAAAGTAATCAATAATCTGATGATTTCAAACACATCAGATTGATCCCTATCTAATCAAATCGAATCAAGCTTTTATGAAAGTGTATCAAAGAAGGGTTGTAGGAGAAGAGATTGGCAGCCAAATTTTTTTCTTTAAATATTTTATTGGGCCGATGTTTTGGTCTTGATAGAGGCCATCTTAAGGGCCCAATAAGGTTCAAGGAATATATATCTGGTGAAAGATCTCTCACCTGATGAGCATTATTACACATAGCTGCCTAATGTAAATTATCTCGGCTTCTGCAACCCTTCCTTGATACTCAACAGCCACACCTACAATACTTTTATGATTGAGTGGAGGATCTCAGTAGGATTTATATATTTACGTTTATTTCAGGTTCTAAAGAAGCCAAAACTTTAGCTGAGGTCAAAGGAGGACCTTTCCCTGAAGATATTATCAGCTACGCGGGATTCTTCACTGTTAAAGAAAATTACAATGGAAATCTCTTTTTCTGGTATTTCCAAGCCGAGGTAAAATAATTTCAAATTTTTTTGTTTTACTTAGAAATTCATTCTTGTTGATTTTTCTCTTTTTAGAATAATCCTCAAGATGCCCCAGTCGTTCTATGGCTTCAAGGAGGTCCAGGATCCTCTTCTCTTTTTGGATTGTTTACAGAACTCGGGCCATTTAGTGTGAATTCTGATCAAAAAACGTTGACTAAAAATCCATATAGTTGGCATACAAATTACAATCTTATATTTATTGACAATCCTGTTGGTACAGGATTCAGTTTTGTTGATGATGGAGGTTATTGTACAGATATGACTGAGGTAAATTTCAATTGAATAATGAAGGAAATTTAGACTAAAATATAAGTTCTATTATTTGAAATAAGCATTTATTCTAACAGGTAGCTGAAGATCTGCACAATGGTTTAACCCAATTTTTCAAAATGTTCCCAGAACTCCAAAAGAATGACTTCTATGTTACTGGAGAATCGTTTGGAGGTATTTTCATTATCTACAAAGCCATTTTTCGATTTTAGATTTTAAATAATTTATTATTTTTAGGGAAATATGTTCCTTCTATTGCTTACAAAATTGATCAGGCTAATCCAACTGCAGAAATCAAAATCAATCTTAAAGGTACCTGTTGTTTTTTCACAACACTTATAACAAGAATAAATCATAATTTTATGTTCACTTTCTAGGTTTTGCTGTAGGAAATGGATTCTCTGATCCAACATCAATTGCCAATTATAGTGATCTTGTCTATCAATTAGGATTAATTGATTTACCAACTTATAATTCAATGAAATCTGGGGAAGAAGCTGCAAAGAAAGCAATTGCTGAAGAACAATATGTTGATGCATTTAATGTAAATATCTATTTTAGTTTAGTTATATTATTTCAAAACTATTCAATGTTTCCTCCTGATGAGTTTTTATACCAAGGAGGAATCCAGGTCTTTGGAAGCTCTAATTTTGTTCCATTTGATTTCAGCTCTACAATACAGTGTTGAACACTTTCCAAACACAATCGGATTATGATAATTTGTACAATTTCCTTAGTGAAAAACCAATTGCAATTGATGATGCGGATTTTGCATATTTCGTTCAATCTGAAGATATCCGTCAACTGCTTCATGTTGGCGATGCTGTCTATGAAAGTTCTTCCCAGGTTTATTCATCTTTTATTCCAACATTTATGACCACAATCAAACCCTGGTTAGAAGAACTCGTTGAAAAATACAGGTATTGCATTTTATTATTTTATTTTAAAAAAAATAAGATTTCCATTTTATTTATACGTATAATTACAGAGTTTTGTACTACAACGGACAAATGGATATCATCTGTGCATATGCCTTGGAGACGCATTTGTTCCAAAACATGAGTTGGTCTGGAAAGGTGAATACAAATGATTCTTAATACACAGAGTTGGGCAAGATACTAAAAAAAAGTATCTAAACACAAGATATACAATGAATTTTTGGGTATCTCGACTAACAAAAGATACTTGTTTAGATCTTCTTTTGTCCTCGCCCTTATTATTCTCGCGGTGCGGGGTCGGCGGACCTTATTTTCCCCCTCTACTCACCTCTATCCAATACTGTTGTCTCCGACATGCCAAGCTCGGTCATATCTCTCTTGACCCGATGAAGCCAAGTACATCCTAGGTGCTTCTCTGCGCTGTCGTCCGAAGAGCCCCATACCGTACGCCGTCCTCGCAAAAACAGTTTTATAGGCCAAAGTCAGTGGATAGGGGGGAATATAAATACACATTTATTTATAGGTCATAGGCATGTTTTCTACTATTATAATTTATTGTATTTACACGGTAAAAGAATTAAATTCAAATATTTCGGAAACTTAACGTCTACCTTCTATAGTAGACATCCACCTCACCGTATTTCGCCATGTTTAGAATGTCTCAAATCTTACTCAGGGTGATGGATACCTCTCAAGTACTTCATTCAGAAACTGAAGAAAAAGAAAACGTAAAACCCAAAATAGAGTCTAATAGATAGGCCCAAAATTCAACTTTTAAAAGTATTGAAGATACTCAATTTTTAAGTATCTAAATACAAGATAATCTATACAAGGATTTTGTGTATCTAATTACTTGTATATGGATACTGCCCAACTCTGTTAATACAATATTATTAGATTAGATTTTTATATTTATTTTTATTTTTTTCTTATCTTAAAAGGCTGAGTACGACCAGGCTCCTCGGGTTCCATGGTACGTTGGCAACGATTTGGCCGGTTATGGCAAAAAAGCCGGACTCTTTCATGAATATTTAGTTCGCAATGCTGGTCACATGGTGCCAAGTGATCAGCCTGTTTGGGCATTTGATCTCATCACTCGATTTATTTCTGACACACTAGATAATTAAACAAAATACTCGTTGTAAATAAAATTTATTTTCTTATTAAATTGTTTTATTTTTTTTTTAAATTATTTTAAGTAGAAGTAAATAAATTCCCAGCAAATGGAATATTTCCTTGGAAGAATGATACCATGGGAAGGAATAGATATTGAGAGTCGCAGCATCTCCCTCTCCTCGTAGAGTTGCCTGGAGGCTGGTGGTGAGATCCAATATACCATTCCAGTGCCTGCTTGAAGATTGTTTACATTAAATAAATATCGGGCTTGGCGTAGTTGATAGCGCGCCTGCCTTGTATACCAAGGGTCGAGGGTTCGGACCCCAGACAGTCCGATGATTTTAATTAAGCCACTTGGATACCAAATGGCTTTAATAAGAATGCCTGGACCCCAAATATGTATATTAATAAATAACGGATATCGAAGAAGTCTCTTCATAACATCCTTTATAAGAGTGCAAGAGTCGAAATTCCGCCGAGAAGTTGATAATTGTACATAAATGTTCATGAATAAAAAGCAAACGTGTGGGATTGTGGGACCTCCGGCCTTTTCTTCAACTCAGAATATAATTTAATATGAATATTATTTAAATAGAAGGAAAACCCGCCTTCGGAGAAGATGGGCGTGGCCTCGCCAAGGGTTCGGCTAATCTCGCCTTCCTCTGGGAACGCAATTTTTGTTACGTTACATTATCTCACATTTCACTCTGAATAAGTCGCGTTAAAGAACTTCGTTCCAAAAAGTTATAGGAATTCCGAAACTAAAATAATTTTCCTATAATCCTCCGGGATCCTTTAATTACGTCCATGAAGATGGTTCAGTATTTACTGGAATTACTGGACTACCTCATTTTTCAGAAGAAATGTTAAGGTTTTGAATAGCGACACTTCAAGAAACTATTTTACTAAATTTTTGTATTTCATCACAATAGGCTTCGGGCAACTCAACGAGGAGAAGGGGTTGTTGTGACATCTCGTCCTGTAGAAGGGACGTAAAGAAAGGTCCTTCTCAGTGAGTTCTTCGAAAAGAGTCGGTGCTAAGAGAGTCCTTCCTCTACCAGAAATAAGGATTCTCGTTAACTAGAAACGAACGCAGGAGGAGTTAGAGATAAGAAATAATGTAACTTTACGGGGTGCCGGTAGATGGCTAGGGCCAGAGGGCAGTTGGGTTTGAGGAAACCTCGGGTAAATAAACTGGGATCCCAGTAGGAATTTCAAATAATAATACAGATGACAACCGGGAGACGTTCCACGCGCTTGTTTTACCAGGCCATCCACCCAACCGAAGGGTGTGGCAAAAGAAATTTCTGTTAATATAATAAATATCCAAAAATAATAATTTTTTTTCCTGTCATCCGATAACGATAAAGAGATTAAATATTTATTTATATTTACTTGGAAACTTGAATTTTTGTTTTCCAATTAGATAACTTACCTACCGAGTTATATATTCTATTAGCCTTATCATATCAATCAATCAATTTTTGTTAATAACAAAGACAAAGTCATCAGATTTTTTTATAAATCAAATCAATAGAGATAATAATTCCATCTAATTATGATGACTTGGAATAAAATTTCAAGTTATTATTTACCGTCTTAGAATTCAATTCTATTTTCCTATACCTATTGATCTTCTGATCGGACCACCAGCTTCTTCACTGTAGATAGTGTTTTTTGAATTTTATTTATGGGAGAATTCGTAACTTCAATAATTACTAACTCAGAAATTTACGGAACGTAATATTGAGATCTTCATCAAACATTAGGAGAGTCTGCGAAGGTTTTTTGATACACCTGGACTCTGTTTTTTTTTTTTTTCTAACATCCTTTTAGGATCTATGAATCTCCCGGTCTCCAAAAAGGTGTGTATCTGGAAGAATGGAAACTCCTTTGACATCAGACAATAGACTTCTAAAAGAGCTGACTTAAAAGAAATTTATCTAGCAGACCTATTAAAATTTGGAGCAAATAGGTCAGAACGAAAAGTAAAAAGAGCTTTCCAATATTTATACGGACCACTTCACCTAGACCAAATCTTTTGAAATTTACTGGTAATAATTAAGATGTTTTCAGGGTACTTAACAAAGCGTTGAGTGGGAAAGACTTTATTGCTTTTCTCTAGGGTGCAAAGTGTTCAAAAGAAAAGCTCCAAGTACAGTAGGACTTAATTATTCTGGCACCCAGGGGAAATCCGCAGATATGCCGAGTTATCAAGGAAAAAGAACGTACAAAACTGTATTGAAATTTATATAATTACATAGTTTGTAAACAATACCTAATAAACAAAGTTACAAAATTTTATTATTGTATATTATATAGTTAAATCTGAAGAGGGAGAAGATTTTATCTGGAGCCACTTGAATATTTAGAAATGTCGAAAGCTCTCTTTTCCCACTCCCACCCGAATTCAAAGTGCAAAGCCGACTCAAACTACCAAGTCTGTCGAACCATCAAGTGCCAGATTATCGCGTCCTATTCCGCATCGAAAAGTCTAACGAAAAAGATTTTTGGCATTAACGCCTTATTACTTGACATAACTGGTTGTAATGCATAAACCTGCTAATCTAACGTCTCGCTCTGAAATTATAACTTGTATATGGGCATTAGACTGAGCCACTGATGAAGAAGTGCTTCGAAATATTCGGAGAAAACACTCTAGAAGTTATTTTTCTCAATTCCCAAAAAACAAGCATATACCTTCCCTAATTTATACAACTTGGCACGCCACATCCTTTCGCCAATTTTTATATTTCGTCTTATTCTTTACTAGGGCATAAAAAATACTGAATACTATATTCTGTGATTTTCTTTATCTATTTATGGACAATCATTCTGCCTTCTAGACAAATTTAGATGTAATCTTTTTTATTTATTAATTTTATCTATCTTTTTGCTATTATCAAAGTGAATCGTCTCAATAATTATCTTTTAAAGGACTTTTCCATTTGGGACATTGAATCCCAGCATAATATCCCACAGGCAACTACTCTACAAGGAAAAAGAGTTGCTGTTCTATTAAAAGAACTAAAAGAATGTGTTCGAAAGAGTTCTCCTAGAAAACAGGAAAAGCTACAATCAATGGGTGGAGGTGGCGCGGATCCCGGGGGGGGGGTAGATGCCGATTGATTTTGAGGTTTTTCTGTGTGCATCAACATCTTTTCAAAAAGCTTCATTCAGATAATATTTTGTTATAGATAGACCGATTATATACATAAGAACCCCGGTGTTCCGAACTAATTGGGGCTGTGGTCTGTTCGGATACGTATTTGTTCAGATTATCCGAAAATAAAACAAGTAAAATTTATTGTTTTCATACAGATTTGTAACATATTGTTAGATAGATAGATAATTACTATGGGTATGTCCACAGGGCTACTCTATAAACAAAGATACACATCTCACAACATCTCCCTTTCTTGAAATGAAATTGAAGATGAAGACACCAAACTATAGCGATTTCTATAAAAGCCCTAAAATATTTATATATAGGCCCTAATAAAGGTTTTCGTCAAAAAGGCAAATGTTTGAAAGAGCTGAGGAAATATCAAAAGCTTCTCCAAAGAATATACTAACACTAGGAGAAGAGACGCGATTATTCTAAGGACAAAACGTCTCCAAAGAATATACTGGTCCCTCTAAAGCCGGCCATTCACGATCGCTCCATCCGTCCAAATGGAGCGATGTCACTCCAAAAACTGACCGTGAGTGGGGAAAAAACAAATGGATGACGTGGAGTGATAGGATGAGTTTGTAATCCAATCAGTCCAAAATCCAATTTCGTCAAGCCATCCGTCCATCACTCAAACTGATTGTGAATGGGGAAATTCACGTGGAGCGACACCAAGCCTTCGCAGCAGCAGTTAATAACCCAACAGAAGCCAATAAAAGTAAATCTGTATCCATATTATTGCAAAATAGGTTATAAGAAAAGCACACACACCGTAATGGATGTGGAGTGACCGTGAATGGGGGTAATTTTTTGGATATAATCCAAATGGTGACATCCATTGGATAACATCCATTTGGAGTGATCGTGAATGGCCGGCTTAAACGGGACGACTTAGACGAGACTAATCTAAAGACGAAGTCTCTCCAAAGAATACTCCCTCTAAAAGGGACGTGACTATTCTAAAGACAAATGATGCCTGAGGAAATATCCTAAAGTGGAAAAAGATCAGAAACTGCCGGCAGCTAGATAAAAAAAAAACTTCAAATTCATTTATTGACATAAGATCTTGACTTGGGAAATTTCTTTTTTTTTTATTATCAATATTATCAGTTATTAGCTTCCTATAAAAATATCCATAAATTTGATTGCACTTATATAAAAATTGATATCAATAAGTAGATTATGAAATCCTTTGATTGAAAGATAAGGCTGAAATAAGTTTATATATAGCTCAATCAAAGGAAAATTAACAGATCCTCTTTGGGTGATTTGGAGAGAAAAGTAAGTGATTTATTATACTTATTATACCAATCCCTTAAGATGTAATCCTTTCCATCACACATACAGTTTTCATCGTTTTTCACGTTTAGGGACCACATGATCTTTCATAGGATACTATGAAGTATTTCAATCAATATTAACTCGAGTAACTCGTGGTTGTTTCTCCTTCTAAACACTCAGGAAATTAGTATTTTATTTCTTGATATTACTCGTCCCCCTCCCCCCCCCCCCCCCCCCCCCCCCCCCTATTTCGTAAATACACAACCTTATTAATATCTGGTTTCTCAGAGTTATCTAATAACAATAACAATAAATTTGTCATTTATATCGACGATCGGGATGGGGAAGGTGGGAGGTGGGGTTTACATTTAAGGAAGTCATGGATTCAAGAGAAACATCCGGTCAGTAACATTTCTGAGGCATCTAAGAATGGATATTGATATAATTTTTTTTTCTTTTATAGATCATCCGAAATGGCTCGCTTGATCATTTCCTCCTGTTTTCTTGTTCTCTTTTGTCTTTTAACATCATCAGGATTTGTTGTTAAAAATGATGGAAAAAAGTTGGATCTCTCAAAGATGCCTTTAATATCAGCGTATCCTGTTTGGGATCCACTTCCTATTAAAGATCCATCGAAGTTATCACCACGGTTGATTTTGACGCCGATCCTTAACAAACCTGATGGTAAGTTAATTCAAGAATATCATAATCTAATCTCAAATAATTTCTATAAGTCTTTAGCCCAATGAAATTATTCCTGAGAAACAAATTCTAAAAATTTGGAATGATACATTATCTAATTAAGCTTTTAAAATGTCTAAAGTCTTAGGCAAAAAAACAAAAAAATACGAGTATAATAGATCTTGATAGATAAAGTCAACAATTCAAAATGATCACCAATGGGACTTAAATACTAATAAGTTATTACTTTTTAGATTCCTTTTTTTTCTTCCCTTTTAGGCTCTCTTTTTTAAATTTATTTAAGGAGGCCATTTAGAACTTGATGATAAGTGTGTCCAAGGGATTAACAGGGTGAGAAAAGGGTCGCCAAAGGCTTGATTAATCTTTATCTGGTCTGCGAGTTTAAAGAAATTAGCTATGAATAGAAGAACAAGAGACGAACAGCAGAACGGATAAAGCCAGAATGATAGAGTCACCCATGGGCGTAACTATGGGGGTGCCGGGGGCGCCTCCCTCCCCCAGGAAGCTCCTTGCCCCAAGAAAAATTGAGAAAATATTGGGCTTTCCAGGCCCACCGGAGGATAGCTGGTCCCATCCCCCTCCCCCCTAGATGGCTGCTCCCATGGTCTCGCCCCCCAGCGAGGATGGCTGGTCCCATGGCCCTCCCCAGCCAAATTCTCTAGTTACGCCCATGGAGTCGCCGGACGTTTGCATCCGCGTGATCTGCCTTTTTCCTAAGATGCAATGGCAAGTCCTCCTGGGCAGTCGATAGACCCCGTCTCTATTTACTTCAATTGATTGGTAGCCCAGATTCTTCACTCTTTAGATACCTCCAGACCCTTGAGTTTTCCTTAGACTCTTCCCCTTTGAATTTCTCTAGAATTTCTGGATCCCTCCAGAATCTTCTCTTGTTTAGCTTTCTCCTTACCATTCAGTCTTTCTATTTTGAATTTTATCAGAATCCAAAGGTAGAAATAAATCTGATCTCGACCATCCTTTCTTTGTTCAAAATTTCTAATTCCAACTACTGTATAATAGTTAATCGATAGTTAAACTAGATTTTTCTGGATTTAATTAAGTATGTTTGTTCCTATATTTCTTCTTAATCTGATGATTTCATACACCATCAGATTGATCGCTATCTTTTATGATTGAGTGGAGGAGCCTATTGTTCTTGAAGGCTGTATCTCAGTAGGATTTATTTATTTACGTTTATTTCAGGTTCCAAAGAAGCTAAAACTTTAGCTGAGGTCAAAGGAGGACCTTTCCCTGAAGATATTATCAGCTACGCGGGATTCTTCACTGTTAAAGAAAATTACAATGGAAATCTCTTTTTCTGGTATTTCCAAGCCGAGGTAAAATAATTTCAAATTTTTTTGTTTTACTTAGAAATTCATTCTTGTTAATTTTTCTCTTTTTAGAATAATCCTCAAGATGCCCCAGTCGTTCTATGGCTTCAAGGAGGTCCAGGATCCTCTTCTCTTTTTGGATTGTTTACAGAACTCGGGCCATTTAGTGTGAATTCTGATCAAAAAACGTTGACTAAAAATCCATATAGTTGGCATACAAATTACAATCTTATATTTATTGACAATCCTGTCGGTACAGGATTCAGTTTTGTTGATGACGGAGGATATTGTACAGATATGACTGAGGTAAATTTCAATTGAATAATGAAGGTAATTTAGACTAAAATATAAGTTCTATTATTTAAAATAAACATTTAATCTAACAGGTAGCTGAAGATCTGCACAATGGCTTAACCCAATTTTTCAAAATGTTCCCAGAACTCCAAAAGAATGACTTCTATGTTACTGGAGAATCGTTTGGAGGTATTTTCATTATCTACAAAGTCACCTTTCTTTTTAGATTTTAAATAATTTATTATTTTTAGGGAAATATGTTCCATCTATTGCTTACAAAATTGATCAGGCTAATCCAACTGCAGAAATCAAAATCAATCTTAAAGGTACGAGTTTTTTTTTCTCAACTTTAACCAGTATAAGTTATAGTAGAAGTTGAATTTTCTCCATAACCTTAAGAGTAAATCCTAATTTCTATTTTTACTTTCTAGGTCTTGCTGTAGGAAATGGATTCTCTGATCCAACATCAATTTTCAATTATAGTGATCTTGTATATCAATTAGGATTAGTGGATTTACCAACTTATAATTCAATGAAAGCTGATGAAGATGAGGCAAAGAAAGCAATTGCTGAAGAACGATATGTTACAGCATTTAATGTAAATATCTATTTTAGTTTAGTTATATGATATCAAAACTATTCTTCTAGGTAATGAGTTTATACACCAAAACTCTAAAGGAATGCCAGTTTTTTGGAAGCTCTAATTTTGTTCCTTTTGATTTCAGCTCTGGGGTTCAGTGTTGGACACTTTCCAAACACAATCGGATTTTGATAATTTGTACAATTTCCTTAGTGAAAAACCAATTGCAATTGATGATGCAGATTTTGCATATTTCGTACAATCCGATGATATCCGTCCACTGCTTCATGTTGGCGATGCTGTCTTTGAAAGTTCTTCCCAGGTTTATTCATCTTTTATTCCAAAATTTATGACCACAATCAAACCCTGGTTAGAGCATCTCGTTGAGAACTACAGGTATTCATTTTATTATTATATATATTTTCAAAAAATGAGATTTTCCAATATGTATTTAAATAATCCAGAGTTTTGTACTACAACGGACAAATGGATATCATCTGTGCATATGCCTTGGAGACGCATTTGTTCCAAAACATGAGTTGGTCTGGAAAGGTGAATACAAATGATTCTTAATATTATTAGAGTTCTTATATTTATTTTTATTTTATTCTTATCTTAAAAGGCTGAGTACGACCAGGCTCCTCGGGTTCCATGGTACGTTGGCAACGATTTGGCCGGTTATGGCAAAAAAGCCGGACTCTTTCATGAATATTTAGTTCGCAATGCTGGTCACATGGTGCCAGGTGATCAACCTGTTTGGGCATTTGATCTCATCACTCGATTTATTTCTGACACACTAGATAATTAAACAAAATACTCGTTGTAAATAAAATTTATTTTCTCATTTATTTTTTTTACCATATAACTAAATAAATCCTCAGGGAATAGAACATTTGCTTGGAAGAAAAGATTCCATGGTAAGGAATAGATGTTCTATCACGGAATCATCCTCATTTTTAAGGCACCTCAAATTAAGGCCTTGGTGTCTGTGGGGTGGGATTTTCTCCTACTTTCCTACCCTACTTTAGCAATATTATTTGCGAATTGTGTTCCAACTTCAGATCCCCAATCTGCAGCTTAGCCACTTGCCTCCTCAAGAAAAGATTTCAGGGATGAAGCAAAAGCCCCCATATATCACTCATCAGGGGAATTATTTTCTATTTTATAGAATCCCAAAAACATTGGAATGTGTAGGGTACGTCTTACATATTAATTCATTTATTTATTTATTCAATCACTGCACAACCTCTATTTTATTTATCTATTTGAAATTACTATCGGAATCCCCGTTTATTTGCCCGAGGTGCTTTCGTGCACGAAGACACACACCTCAAACCCAACCGCCCCTGGCCGTAGCCATCTACCGGCACCCCGTGAAGTTGCATCATTTCCTATCTCTAACTCCTCCTCCTTCGTTCGTCTCTCGCTAGTGAACTAATCCTTATTTCTGGTTCCAACCGGGTCCTTTCATCCAACCTCTTCTATGCTATGGAGGATGTCCTAATTTGAGGAGGGACTCCCTCATCACTGCACAACAGCTTTGAAGCCACTTATAGGCAGGTTACAAATAGTCAAACATTTTGAATCAGTTTGTCACAGAAAGAACCTCCTTTAAAGTTTTAGGTGGTCGGAAGAAAAGGTCCAGCCCACCGTATTCCCTATCATACAACTCACACACCCTATATAGGAGTGATCTCTTAAGGAAATTATTCCTAGGATGCGGTAAATAGAATAGGTCAAGGCTTCGAGTGGTCATTGAAGGGGTGTGGAAGTTGAGAAGGGACAATGAATAGGGATCATCGACAATTCCCTGTACAAGCCTGGTAAGATGGAGTATGTGCATGGCCTCTCTTCGGTCACGAAGGCATCCAAGACCATGCTCCTCCAGGAGAGCCCGGTAATTGAAAGAATCAACCGCAGGATAATGACCATGCTTTTTGTAAAAGAGATATTTCGATTGATTCTTCCAATTATGAACTTGGTGAATTAGACTCCAGATAATGGCGCAATATTCAATTTTGGAAACAACATATGTGCGGTACAACACAGTGATTGGGAAGTCTAGCATTAATTCTCGTAGTTTGGCTAGAGTTCTGATCCAATCCATCCTAAAGAGAGACGTGATCAGAGAGTTGACGTTAATTTATTTATTTTATAAATGGTTTTTTTTTTTGAAAAGATTTTGATTAATAAGCATTTGAAAATTTCTGCCTGTATAAGCAAATACACATGCATCTGTGTGTTGGTTGCATGATTTAGAGGCACTTTTTTCTCTCTAGCATAGGGATGTGCAGGGGCCGCGATTTGATCAGGGGGGCAATTTTTTTTTTGAAATTAAAATAATTTACTATGTTCAATATATAACAAATACAAATCTACTATAAACTTTAAATTTTATATCACAATATTAATAAAATTAAATTTTAATTTCTAGTATTTTATCAAATTTTTGAATTTGAAAATGAATTTCTACTTTTAATTTTCTTTAAATTAGATTTTATTTTTCAAAAAAAAATATTCATTTTTAGAAGATGAAAAAGAAAAATTCCCCCCTCTCCCCCCTCACAGGGCAAACTCTCCCCCCCTCCACTTCCCGCCTATCATATTTACTCGAAAGACACAAATTTTGAATCTCTCTCGATATAGAATTCGTTTTATTTTATTTTATTTAAAATATTAGTTTGTTGACTAACTCAAAACTCTACTCTAAATAGATCAATTTCTCACTCACTATAAATTTTTCATACTTTCCCACTTTAATAACATTTGACAGTCGACTGGTTTTTGAGACCGTCAGAGATCTAATTGAGAATATTCACCTCGTTATTTATTCAAATTCAATTGTTTTTATTTCCTATTTTGTTTTTTTTTTTTTAATTCTTTCCTTCTGACTCCATTCCATTATTTATATTTTAACTCAGACCAGTATTTCAGGGGCCGACGATTTGATCAGGGGCAAAATTTTTTTAATTTATTTGATATGATCAAATATATAAAACAAAACAAATCTACTATAAACTTTAAATTTTATAATCACAATTTTAATAAATTAAAATTTTAAAAAATTTGCTAGTGATTTTATCAAAATTTTTAAAATTTAAAAATAATTTCTTCTCTTTTAATTTTTTTTAATTCAGAAGATTTTATTTTTCATAGAAAAATATATCATTTTTAAAAATAAATGAATAAAGAATTTTCCCCCCTCTCCCCCCTGGACCGGGCCCTTGCCCCCCCAGTTCCCCATGGGGATGTGTATCAAAAACAAAGTATCGATACTTGTCCGTGAAGTTACACGTCATTTCCTCTCCGCCTACTCCTGGGTTCATTTCTAATCCTTATTTCTGGTTCCTTTTATCTTCCTATATTATCTATTTCCTATATTGTAACTTCAACAACTTATAATTCAAAAAGTTATAGAAATTTTGGAAATAAAATAATTTTCTTATAATCCTAACAAATTTCTTTTTGAGGATAAATAAATTCATTTGGAAATTTCAATGAGTCAAATGGACCGTGACAGACAGGATAATTAATTAATATTAAATCTTACATAGAATAATAAATTTGAGATTTATTCAATAATTATTTTTTAATAATCTTTTTTTTTTGCTTATCACTAAAAATAGGAGATGTAGAGTGTATATATCTATATATATATATTGCATAATAATCTCTTTTATAAAATTTAAATCAACCTCTAATCTGAGAAAATATCTTTTTTTCGTCAAATGAATGATTAAAAGAAAACAAATAGAATCGTTTTTTTTTGACGTTTTGTTGATTTAATCCGTGAATCAAAGTCAAAGGTAAAAAGAATAAAAAAAAAAAACCCTTTCTTAATATGCTAGATGACATCTTTTGAGAAAATTTTATTATTCATAAAAAAAAGGGATTATTTTTTTCTCTTCTTTACTTAAGAAGCTAATAAAAAGAACAACTCTTGCTTGTTTTTTAATTCAATGTTTAATGATAATTTTATATTCGTCTCTGTCAGAGGCCTTTTCAGTGAGAGGCACAATCATGGGCGTAACTAGGGGGGTCCCGGGGGGGGGGGCCTGGCCCCCCAGAAGGCTCGTGGCCCCCCCCCCCCAGAAAGATCTTTGTCCCAAGAAAAATTGAGAAAATATGGGGCTTTCCAGGCCCGAGTCATTCTTTCCACGTCAAATCGATACACTTTTTAACATCACCATCTCAGATTTGTATGAAATTTGGGTCATAGGTAGAGTCAATAGAGACTAAGAAAAAGCCCCAATTTCAACTTGATATCTCAACTCGTTTAAGAAATATGGCGGGTTAAATTTGTCAAAAATGGCAAAAAGTCGACCTAACCACATCTATTTAAATTGCTCTAAAATCTCTTAGAGATGAGATAGAGAGAGAATGAGGTGTTATTTTACAGCTTTTCAGACACCCTTTCCAATGATATACAACACACCTGGGGTGGTAATAAAAAAAAATTTTTAATTTCAAAATCAAAAATTTAAATTAATTTTGCTCAAAAAGTACCGCTTCGAAAATTTTGAAAAAATTCTAAAATGGTCCTTGCTTAAAGGTTAAAAGATAATATAAGCCTCATCGAGGGATCATGATTGGATCATAGAAAAATTAATTAAAACAACCATTGCGTTAGTTCTTTGTCATAATTGGGAAAAATTACACAGGCTCAGTGGCGTACCGAGGGGGGGGGAGGAGGGGGGGGAGGTCCGCCCCAGGCCCCGAGCCGGCATTGGCCCTCATATATATATAAAAAAAAAAATTAAATATTTCCCTTTGAGGGGCCCTCAGAGTCAAGTAAAAATGGGAAAATTTTGATTAAAAAAAAAAAGAAAATTTAATGAAAATTTCCCTTTAAATAGGCCCCGGGGCCCTCAGGGCTCAAGTAAAAACGGAAAAATTTAGATAAAAAAAAAAGAAAATTTAATGAAAATTTCTCTTTGAGAGGCCCCGGGGCCTTGGGGTTCAGGGATATACGGTATTTTAAAAATATTTTTGTGTATGGAGGAGAAGGATATTTCAAGATGAGCACCCCCCCCCCAAAAAAAAAAAAATTCAATTAAGGCCCCCTTTCTTCTAGTGCCGCCCCAGGCCCCCAACTGCCTCTGTACGCCTCTGCACAGGCTAACAGTGATTTTGGTACCGGGGGTATTTTGAACTGATCTCCGAGTATATGCGACGTCCTTTTTCCAAAAATGCCGTCAGTTTTGTTCGAATATCTCTAGTTTTAGAGATATAGAGAATATAACGTTTTAATTGAAATTCTACTCTAAAGTGGCTCGTATTTTGAGTTTTCTAGATTTTTTTATGTTTTCTCTTAAAGATATACAGGTAGCTAAGATACATAGAAAATCTAGAGATTCTGCCCAATCAGAAGTGATTTAGTGCTGCAAAACAAGGCTAAAAGTTGAAAAAAAATTCAATTTTTCCAGTTTTTCTTAACTTTGGACAACCCTAAAATTTTCTTAACATCTCTGAATGCAAAAAACATATATGTACGATATTCTGTAACTCTTTAGCTTTCTAGAAATCATTCCTTTGTGCAAATCGGTTAATTATTAACAGTGACGGCGCTAGCTTATTCTCAGTGGGGGGGGCAGGAGTGGGGCAAACTTGTCAACAGGGGGGGCAGTCAATAAATATATAGGCTAGATCAACAGAGAAACAAAAAATCTAGTGTGATAGTTACACCAGATTTTAGTGTCGACCTTAGGAACTGACAGAAGTTTCAAATTCGGCCAGTTTCGGCCAAATTTCAGCCGAAACTTCGTCCTGCCCGAAACCTGAGTTTGAAAAGATGGAATTATTTATGCGCGTACACTAAAAAAAACGTCGAGTGAAATTCGCACTTAAAAAACAGGCCAAATGATTTTCGCAAGAGGGAAAAATGGAAATTTTACTAAAAATAAAAGATGAATTTTATATAGGAAATTTTAAGAAAAATTTTAAAACAAGTTTCGATTTCGGTCGAAACTAAAATTGAAAGCCAAAATTCGGTTTCGGCTGAAAATCTTGTTTCGGTCGGACTCTAGTCGACATAGGCGTATATTTAGTTTCCAACAGTATGGAACATTAGAATTCAAGATGTAAAATGTATAAACATGAGAAATTGTTACTATGGCAACCATTTCTCTTTCCTATAAAGTACAAGAGTAAAGTGTGCTTCAAAAGATTCCAAGGGCAAAAGGAAAATATGCATTTTAAAGAGGATCTAAAAAATATCACACCACAGGCACTGAACCTTACCGAATTTCGTACAGGGAAATATTTTCAGTTTTGGTTGGCAGGCTTCCTCACTATCTCCTAAGAAGTATGAAAGCCCAGAAATGTTTCTGTAAGATATTGGCTATGCGCAGAATTTCTCAAAATCAGTATCAATTTCTTATAAATCACTTGAGCTTGATTCATAGCTGGTGGATTTACACTTGTACTCGAAGAAGAAAATTTTTATTTAGTCTCTATTTATTTCAATTCGATTGTTAAAGTTTTTTTTTTTTTTTTATAAAAAAACATTCACACTTTTTTCTCATTCACACTCACACTCACACACACATTCACACTGTCTTTTCGGCAGCTCAGGCCATATAAGATATTTACGATAACCGTTATTTATGAATTTATATATATTAGGGTCCAGGCTGGTATCCAGATGGCTTAAATAAAATCATCGGACTGCCTGGGGTCCGAACCCGCGACGTTTGGTATATG
Organism: Euborellia annulipes; assembly: GCA_023213315.1. Classification (NCBI taxonomy): domain Eukaryota; kingdom Metazoa; phylum Arthropoda; class Insecta; order Dermaptera; family Anisolabididae; genus Euborellia; species Euborellia annulipes. The sequence continues at coordinate 16,073 of JAKCPI010007267.1, read as the reverse complement.
AGGTTAGCACGCTAACCTCTACACCACGCCCCGTGGGCGATTGTTAAAGTTATCGGATATATTTACTTGTCAAAAACTTGAGAGTAACTAAATTTATTTATTAAAATAAAGAATAAAAAAAAATAATTTCTTTTTTACGCTGTAATAAAAAGCTTAAAAAATTTACATTTTTTAAGGAAAAGTAAATAATTTTAGAAATTTTTTGTATTTGGTTTTCGAGCTGTTTGGGGGGGCATCCAGGGGGGCAGAGGTCCTTGCCGGGGGGCGCATGCCCCCTAGCCCCCGTAGCGCCGTCACTGATTATTAAAGAAATTATAAACTTGTTATTTCAGCGCTATCACTACACCCAAGAATTCTTCTAAGCAAAACACCATCTTAATCATAAAATTTTCTTATCTTTGATTTGTAGATTAACTATTTTGTTTATAATTTCGTTAATAATTAACCGATTTGCACGAATGACTGATGGCTAGAAAAATTGAATTTTTTCAATTTTTAGCCGTGTTTTGCACCACTAAATCACTTCTGATTGGGCAGAATCTCTAGATTTTCTATGTATCTTAGCTACCTGTATATTTTTAAGAGAAAACACCATAAAAAAAATCTAGAAAACTCAAAAGCCACTTTAGAGCAGAATTTCAATTAAAACGTTATATTCTCTATATCTCTAAAACTAGAGCTATTCGAGCAAAACGGACGACATTTTTGGAAAAAGGACGTCGCATATACTCGGAGATCATCTCAAAATACCCCCCGGTACCAAAATCACTGTTAGCCTGTGTAATTTTTCCCAATTATGACAAAAAACTAACGCAAGGGTTGTTTTAATTAATTTTCTCTATAATCTGAGATGGTGAGGTTATAAAGTGTATCGATTTGACGTGGAATGACTCGCCCACCGAGGTTATCTGGTCTCATGCCCCCCCCCCCCAGCGAGGATGGCTGGTCCCATGGCCCCCCCAGCCAGATTCTCTAGTTACGCCCATGGGCACAATCAAGTCCCGCCCTTTGGCCTCCTTGCGCTTAGGCAACCATTGACGGTGGCCTGTCTAAAGAGTTGCCTTCCCTCTGCAATTCTAGAAACTCTACTAAAATTAGATTATTTATTTTTTATTTCACTTGAGTTTTAATATGAAAAAAAAATTATCATTACTATATTCCAATCCAAGGCCTGCTTGAGGATTTGTTTACATACATAGAATACACAAATGCAAAGAATACATAAATATTATTTTCCTATGGGAGAAATAATAACTTTAGGAATTAATAACTCAAAAAGTTATAGGATTTTCGGGATGAAAATAATTTTCCTGTAATCCCGAGAAGGTCCTCTTTAAGCATAAAAAATTTGGTTTTGAAATTCCAACGGGAAGTTGCCCAAATAGAGCGTGACAGACGGACAGACGCACATTAGCGAATTATATAAATAGATTACTTTTAAGATCAATATGATAATATGATGAAGAATCTATATATATAATTCGCTAATGTGCGTCTGTCCGTCTGTCACGCTCTATTTTTGCAAATTCCCGTTGGAATTTTGAAATGAAATTTTATATGCATAAAGAGGACCTTCTAGGGATTACAGGAAAATTATTTTAATTCCGAAATTCCTATAACTTTTTGAGTTATTAATTCTTAAAGTTATGATTTATCCCATAGGATTCTTAACCTTTATCCCCCCCCCCCCCCCCCCCCCAGGGCGCCCCCATAGGAAATGTACGAGATATAGAGAAATATTTATGTATTCATTGCATTTGTGTATTCTATGCATGTAAACAATCCTCAAGCAGGCACTGGATTGGAATAGTAATGATAGTTTTTTTTTAGAATTAAGAAAAGGCGAAGGTCGGCCGCAGGCGGGCCCGAGCCAGCTGGGGGGTCCAGGAGGGCGGCGCGGCTAGTGCCTACTACATAAATGTATAGATATAAGGATTCCTTCTTCTTCAAGGAACGACTATAAATACGGGTATAAATCTCTCAAATGAAAAATTATAAAAATTGTTATACCGTATAATTAAAATTTTCACTTACTGTATAATGAGAATAGAGAGTAGACTCTAAACGAGGTCATAAACATATTGGAATTTGCTATCAATTTGTTTTATTTATAACACGGCTCGTTGGTCTAGGGGTATGATTCTCGCTTAGGGTGCGAGAGGTCCCGGGTTCAAATCCCGGACGAGCCCGAGGAATTTTTTTTTATATATATTATTTAAAATTAACTGTCAAAAGTAGAGATTGGTGAAAAATTGTGTAAATGATTAAGTTTATAAATTTTTTTTTTAACCAAATTAAAAGAAAATTTCAAATATGGCACCTATGAGAGAGAATCTGACATTTCACAAATTGTTTTCAAATATATTTTATATATTGATTTAATTTAATTTTTTGAATAGAATAAATTATATTTAATTATTTTTATATAAATTATAATAATTTTTTTGACTAGAAGTAATAAAATCGAGAAGCTCGATTGCTCTGGCTTTGACTCCATTGGAAACGCAAGCGAATGCCGCGTCTCTTTATCTCTTCCATGACTTTGCTAAAATATTTCGCACGTGTCATGTCATCAGATCAACTTATTTATAATTCATCTCAATTATTTCTATTTTTAAGGTCAGTAATGCATTTAAATATTTAATTAATTGGTTCAGGATTATTATTTTCAATAAATTAAATAATTAAAAATATTCTAAACTCGTGTTTCAACAGGATAACCTTTCTTTGCCAGTCTGTCAAATTTTATTTTTTCATTTTTTTATTTAATATTTTATTTCTTTTAATCATTTAATATTTATTTTAAAATTAATTCGGTATGCAAATAATATAAATCAAATAGATTATTCGTTTTATTAACTCATTCACAATTTCCTTCACTTTGACAAATAATTTTTCTTTTTTTCCTTTTATTTTTAATTTTAAATAATTATCTGTTTTGTTTCAAATTATTTTTCTAATTTCGTTTATCCCCTGTTTATAAAATTATTATTTAATGAACTTTTTGATATTATAATTCCTATAAAACTTGAACTTTTGAGTTAAGGTCAGTTGAAGGGAAAAAACATATTTATATAATAATCAAACTCTTTCTATCAACATTAAGCAATACAAATAATTTAATTACATGTTTAGAAGTATTTATATAAATCATTTTTGGATTTTTTATTTTTAAGATAATATTTAATCCTCATTATTCCAAATCTTAATGTAATTATTTATTTTTTCATTTTAGATGTGATTTGGATCCAAAGACTCCTCTTCAACTCATGTTTGGAGCTCTGAGAGAACATTATGTCACTCAAATATATATATATATTATAATAGAATTTTATTCTTCAAATGGATAGAAATAAAAAATGAAACAAGGTAAGCCTCAATAATTTTTGATTAACAGATATAAGAAAATCAAAACTTTAATTTTTTATTTTAAATTAACTCCGGGCGTCAGGGACTAATCTTTTAATATTAAATTAAATTTATTTTTTATTTTAGATGTGATTTAGACCCTTTCATTTGGAGTTTGTAGAGCACACTATCATATATATATATATATAGTTCATGAAATTTCCAAGAAAGATGAAAAACTTGAGCTATTTTAAGCCAGAATGTCTCAAAGAAAATGGAGAGGGATTAAATATCATTAAACAAGGTAAGCCTTAATAATTTAATACAATAATTTGATTAACAGCCATAAAAAAAAAGAAAAAACGATTAATTTAAATTAGCTGATAATTATATTTTCTTTTTACTTTTTATTTCAGAATTCCTTCGAAGATTCTTCTTGTCAGCGTTGATCCAAGTTAACTCCTCGGTCATCTCACTTTGCCATTTGGTCAGTTTATTTATTTTAATCACTCTATTTTTCTAATAATATTAATAATTAGTGGCTTTATAGCAAGATGGTCCTAGAGTCAAGGAATGACAAAATTTGGGTTCCTCTTTTATTTCTTTCTTTATTTAAAAGTATTTACAAACTTCAAGTATACTGGAGCTAAAGTGAAAACTAAAATTCAAGCCAAATTTTATATATCTTGACTCTTGACATTTTAAATTCAAAAACAAAATTTTTAATTTCTTTATTCTTGAAAATTTTTCTTAAATTTCCTTTACTATATTAATTTTTAATATTATATATATACAGTGCGAGTCAAAAATATGAGAGCACCTTATTTTTAAGTCTATTTAAACTAATAAAATCCAATAAGAGACCTTGTTGAATGATTTTGGCCTACAGCTATTTGAAAAACTCGCCGTTTGTTTCTGCTTTTGGCGATTTTATGCCCTAATTTTCTCTCAAACTAATTTAATTCTGCTCTACGATTTTCGATCTTCCAATTTGGAATGCAATTTTATTTGCACAGGTCTTAATCCATCGATGATGCCTTTTCCGCATTCAGTTAATTTGGAATTTTGAAGTTTCCAAATTTAAATTCAAATTATTAAGAATTTTTTATAATTGAAAATTTAGATTAATTCTATATTTTGTTTTGAAATGGTGCAGGTGTCTACATTTCACTTTTGATTAGTTTAAATAGACTAAAAACAAGGGGATCTCATATTTTTGACTCGCACTGTACTGTATATTGCAAATTCTATAATTCTAATTTATTTAATTTATTGGGAGAAGGGCGGATATTTAGGGTTGGATAGTAAACGAGTTGAAATGATTCAATTTTATTTTATTTCTATCCAGTAGGATATATATAAATAATTTTAATTCTCATTATTTGATAATTATATATATATTTTTTCTTTTATTTCAGAATTCCTTCCAAGATTCTTCTTACCTTTGATCCAAGTTAACTCGCTATCTCCGTGAAGCTGGGGACTAAAAATGCGCTTTTGTTTTCAATCGCATTCTGCGCTACTTCGCTACGCAGAGAAAAACTGACGTCCAGGATCAAGAGGATCGACCAGTTGGCATCATTCACAGGCAGTTGGCTTCGGGTTTCTACTGCGAGGGGGTTGCATAGAGAGGACCTTGGCAAGAACGATTTCTCCACTCAATTTGCGCTTACGACTAAAAAGCGATCAAGTCAAGGTGAGCAATTCTTGCTATTCTAATCTGGGGAGTTTTTATATCATATTTGGCGATTGCTAATCAAATAATTACAGCGCAGAGGATCAAGCTCCCCTATGCGATTTCTTAAATGATTATTTTTTATAAAAGAATGAGAAAAAAATATTTATTGAATTTCTTTTCTAAGTTTGACTTCAAAAGATTCCATTAATACTTTTTTTTTTATAAACAATGAAATAATCACATGGAAAACGCATGCGGGTGCTTTGATCGGATTATAATTGACATTAACAAGTTAAAATAAAATTTTTGATTTCTATGCACTACCTATATATAAATAATTTAAATTTTTTATCGAACTTGCTGCAGCTTCTTATCGTTTCACAGGTTTTCGGTGTCAAGAATAAAACAATTTTTTTAAAAAACTATTTTATTTTTATGTTTCAAGTGGGCCGACTGAATGCATTTTTACAATTTCGAATCAGCGATTTGTCTTCAGGGCCTGGAAATTTTTACATATATATAATTCAATATACATTCAACTTTTTTTATACAAAATTCCTTATATATTAATAAGTTAACTTTTATCCAATAAAACTGTCTTTTTTTAAAGAAAAAACGAAACGATAAGAAGCTGCAGCAAGTTCGATAAGAAATAACTTCGTTGAGAATCGTCTACATAATTTAAATTTTCTTATTCGATAATAATATAGAGATTATATATTTTTTTATTTTTATTTCAGAATTCCTTCCAAGATTCTTCTGGTCGTTGATCCAAGTCATCCAACTCATCGACATCTCACTTATCCATCTGGTGAGTTTATTATTTCAACTCTTCTATTTATCAATAATATTCATAGTTAGTAATTGTCAGGTCTTTAAATCAAAATGATGCATGAGTCAAGAAATGGCAGAATTTGGATTCCAATTTTATTTCTATTTTTCTTTCTCGTAAAGTATAGTGATCGTCAAGAAATTCGACTTCCCGATTTTGACGATTCCCCTAGTCAAAAAAAACACAATTTTGGGCATTATGTCTGCAAAGCAGCCAGATCGATGAAATTTGGTATATACTCCTTACACATAAATTGTAGATTTCTATCAACTTTTGGAGTAAATTCAAAATACTTTCCAAAAGAATATACGAGAAAGTTTTGGGGAAATCATTCCCAATGTTTTATAAAGCATTTGCAAAGTTCAGGTGTACTGGACTGGAGCTAAAGAGAACATTAAATTTTTTTATTTCTTGACTTTTGAAATGTTAAATTAAATATCTCTCTCTTAACTTGGGCAAAACAAAATTTTTAATTTCTTTATTCTATTAATCTTATTTGATTTGAAAATTTTCTTAAATTTTCTTTATTATACTAATTATTAATATTATATTATATATATATATTTTTTATTTCTAATATAATTGAAAGGAGGGAAGGAATTTGGGATTTAATTTTAATGTTCCTTTTAATATAAACTCCTCCACTACTCCACCCTCCTTTAAAAATAATAAATCAAAGCGTATCCGACGTGTAGTGTCCGACGGACCGGGGGTGTTGCCTCAGGGCGAGCTCTGCTTCTGCTGGGTCTTCTTTCTTGAAGTTTAATTTTAATTTTTTTTTTTTAACGTTTCGGTATATAGTATTTTTTGACGTTTTTATTTTTTGTATAAGTTTTGATATTGTTTTTTTTTTTTTTTTTTATATTTTTTTTGACGTTTTGATTAAGGTTTTTTTTTGGAGTTTTGATTTTTTTTTTGAATTAAGAATTTTTTTTTTTTAAGGGTTTCGGTTTGAAACCACTTTTTGTTAAACATTTATTTTCTTTATTTATATTAAATTTTAATGGAGAAAAGCCTCCCTGGGAAAATTTTTTATTTAATTGTAGTAAAAATTTCCCAGTGAAGCTAGGGTTTTTTTTTTAGTTAATAAGAGAGAGGTTATTTTTAAAAAATTTATTAACAAAAAAAAACCTTAGTAGGATTAGGTTGAGGGCCTTAGCCCTTGAGCCTTGTGATGCCGGTGATGTGGTTCCGACAGTGCTGCCAATTTGTCCTGCTGCAATCACCCACGGACCGACCGTCTCGGTGCCAACTGGAGTTGCAGTACCCCCGGTGTCACGTGGAATTCCCGCCCTTTGGCGCAGCTAGGACCGCTGGTGCTTCGGGGTCGGCCAGTTAATTTGGTACTGGGACCCTGAGAGAGCCTCGTTGTTCCTGGTCGGTGCCAATGCCAAGCACCGTTGCTGAGAGTGTTGCCTGGTTGCTCAGGAAGCGGGCCCGACCGTTGATGTGGCCACTTCGAGAGTGTAATAAAGAATGTCGTACGACGGTGCGCACTCGGTTCACAAGCCAAAGTTCGGCCACTCAACCCATATCCTAGGCTAATCGTACAAATTATAAAAAAATTTCTATTTAAATCCGGATCTCCCGGAAATTGAAATTTAAAATAGTTTTTTTTTATATTTTTTCTTTAATTTAATAATTTTAATAAAATTTTATAAAATAAAAATAAAAAAAACAACAAGGGCCGCAGAAGGCGGTCATGTTGCGAAATATTTTTTTTATTTTAACGAAAACAAAATTAATAAATATCTTTCGTCAAATCCATTTTAACTTAATTCTAAATATTCAAATTATTAATGTTTAACAAGACATGTGAGTGTTTTTTATTGATGAGGCCAAACATCCCATGGCCCCCGGGAATCGAACCCGGACGAGGGTCCGGTGGCCTGGTGCAATGGATAGCACGCCTATGCCCCGGAAAGGCGGAGATCCTGGGTTCGATTCCCGGGGGCCATGGGATGTTTGGCCTCACCAATAAAGAACACTCACATGTCTTGTTGAATATATCTATGACTAGTTAAGTTCGAATCGAGGTATTTTGAATACTATTATCTTATTCAAATATATAGATCTCGAAAAATATTTAGCTATTAATGTTTAATCTAATATTTAATTCATTCGTACATTCCATTGAAATAAAAAATAATTGAGAATTTTTTTTTATTTTTTTTAACGTTTTAAGTAGATCTTTATTAATTAATTTCCTTTTTTTTTCTTTTCAGAATTCCACCTTGTGATTCGTTCGACTCAACGGCCTGTTTGTATTTGGGGTGAGTTTATTCAAATTTTACGGAAATTTTTTAACTATCCCTGGACAAATCTAAAAAAAAGATAAATTAAAATTAGATTCAGGTTCTGATCATTTTCACTTAAGCCGGATTCACAGTCGGATCAGATCACGGTCTGAGACGGTCAAGTCAAGATCGCTGCCTCGGGATCTCATTGAGAGTGTTCTCACAGGCGGGCACGGTACGGGCACAGTCAGATCAAGACCGGCGAGATCGCCTTCCCGGCGATCAGGACTGTGCCCGTACCGTGCCCGTTTCTATAAAATCACAGTGTGACATGCGGAAATATTGGTAGAACTTTGTTTCATCGTCAACCAGATGTGGAAATAGTTTTACAAACTCTCCTTCTTCCCTCCTTTAGCTACAAAAGCGTCTTTGAGATCGCGATTTATTAATATTCTGTTGATCCTCTAAGATTAAAGCAATTTTTAATAGAGTCAATTTTCTAAATGGCATTGTAGCAGACAAGTGCTGATGATAGTGAATGATGGAGATAGGCAGTATCTGTTCGCACTGATTCATAGGGACAGACTGCCTGCGCTCTGTGAATTGCTTGTCCGTGACTGGACGGTGATCTGACCATGACCTCTTCTGACTGTGCCCGTTGGTGTGAATCCGCCTTTAGAAAATTGACTCTATTAAAAATTGATTTAATTTTAGAGGAAGAACAGAATATTAATAAATCGCGATCTCAAAGACGCTTTTTTTCACTGTAGTGAGGGCTGGAGAGGTCGTATAGAACTTGCTGCTCCCGGACCAATTCAATGAGTCTCTCATCATCCATTGTAAACAGGCTGAAGGCAGGTGGTTGACTGTGGCTGCGGTAGTTCACACACACAGACTGGTAGGGGACGGGCACAGTCCTGATCGCCGGGAAGGCGATCTCGCGAGCACCGCCGGTCTTGATCTGACTGTGCCCGTACCGTGTCCGCCGAGTGAGAACACTCCCATTGAGATCCCGAGGCCGCGATCTTGACTTGACTATCTCTGATCGTGATCTGATCTGACTGTGCCAGTTGGTGTGAATCCGCCTTAATAGGGAAAATTTCATTGGGTTTTTATGGAAATAAAAATTTTCCACTTGTATTTTATTATTTATATTTATTAGGAATTTTATTAAATATAGTATTTTCTAAATTAATAAAACAACTCATATTTAATTCTCTTTATTTTAATTATATTTTTTTCCCCAAATAGTAATATAACCTCGAAGCCAGATTGCTATGCCTTTGGCCACATTGAAAAGGAGATCGAATGGCGCGTCTCTTAATCTCATCTCTGACTTTGGCCAGCAAGTAGCCGAGACACACAAATGTCATCACCTCGACTAAATAATATTTCATCTCATCTATTTTCATATATTAAGGTCAGTAATGCATTTAAATATTTGTTTAATTGATTTAGGATCATTATTTTCTATAAATACATTAAATAAATCACTACAAATATTCCAAACTCTTGATTCAAAATAATAACCTTTCTCTGTCTGTCTATCAAATTTTATTCTCTATTTTAATTAATTTCATCTCTTTTAATCGTTTTATATTAATTTTTAATTTAATTTTGACATGCAAATTATATAGAGTAATAGATTATTCATTCGTTTTATTAATTCATTCACAATCACTAATAATTGAACTTTGCCAAATGAATTTTTTCACTTTCAATTATGTTATAAAAAATAATGTGTTTTCTTTTAAATTATTTTTATTATTTCGATTATTCCGAGTTTGTAAAACATTTCATTTAATGAATTTTTTAAAATAAAAATTCCTAATTAAACTTTAGAAGAAGTGTCAGATAATGGATTGTAAATAGGGAGTTAACATAATCTGACTCTTTATCTAGAGATTAACTAATACAAAAAAATACATTGAAATATTTTATGCAATATTTTAGTTTAGAAGCATTTCATATTATAAATTATTTAAAAAATTTTTAATGTCATTTTAAGCAGTAATACTAAATTTATTAAATCCTTACTATCTTTTTTATTTTGAAATATCTTTTCAATTTTAATTCATTATTATATTGTGTTTATTAATGATGATATTTTTAATTTTAGATGTGATTTCGACCAAAGAACTTGTATGATGGGAGCTCTGAGAGAACACAACATCATATATATATATATGATAAATGATTTTAATCTAATTGCATTTTATGATGCACGAGACTAATGGAAATGGAATTATCTATCCCAAAAAAAAAAAGAGAAAACGACACTTATTCTGTTTTATGAGTGATTATCTTAAAGAAAATTCAGAGTGATTAAATATCATCTAAATGGTAAGCTTTTAATAAATTGAAATGATTTTCTACTAATTTACAAATACTTTCACTTTAATGATAATTATATGTTTTTTATTTTATTTCAGAATTCCTTCCAAGATGTAAATATACAGTAGAATCTCGCAATCCAGATAACTCAACATCATCCCGCTTTGCTATTTGGTAAGTTTATTATTTTGATCAATTTATTTTTTTTCTACTAACTTTAATAATTAATACTATAAAGTAGGAAATTCTTAGCGCTCTATAAAAGGAATATCAAAATTTGCTTCCAATTTTATTCTATTCTTTATTTGTAATCTTATGCAAACTTCAACAAAGCTGGCTAAAGAAAAAAAATAAAACTGGAGCCAAATTTTGTTATTATTATTCTTCCTGAACTATTAAATATTTCACCTATTTTCTACTATTTGTAAATTTTCTTAATTTATCTTTAAGCCTAGAGCACATTTGGGCGACGCGAAGCGACGCGACGCGACACTTTTTTTTCGCCGAAAGAAGTTTACATAGATTCCAATAGGACGGCGCACACTTGAGCGACGCGACGCTACGCGTCGCGACGCGGCGACGCCCGAATGCTCGGAAGGGCATTCAAGCGTCAAGTGTCGCTGCGCGTCGCGTCGCGTCGCCCAAGTGTGCGCCAGTTGGCGAAGCCAGGCGTCAAATCTATCGTCTTCGTGCGCGTTCGTGGATTCTCGATAATGATCGGAGCCCTTATTTCCACGTGCGGATAAGATTATAGGCCTATATAAATAGGGCTATATCATTTAATAAATAATAAAAAACAAATTTTTCGGCCATTTAGACCCCGTCCCTATTTATTTCTATTGTTTGATATCCAATTCAATTGATAATAAAAAACAATGAATGATATTCAAAAACATATATTATAGGAATTGTACAGGGTGCGGCAAAAAAGCCGATCTATTTTTGAGTTTTTTTTTTTAATAAAAAAACATTCACACTTTTTTTCTCATACACACATTCACACACATTTGGACACCAAATGGTTAATTAAGAGTGCCTGAACCCCAAATAGATATATTAACAAATAATGAGTTTAGTCTCCGCGGAAATCTTCTAGAACATTTAGCAAAGAAATGGAATCATCTCACATGCGAAGTTGTTAGATTTAAAATTCCTTATGAATTTTAAAGAAACAAAAATTATTATTAAATAAATGAAAAGAGAGTTATTCCATTTCTTTGCTCTTGAGTATATATATATATATAATAGAAACGTTTTGATATTAAAATTTTATGTTATACAAGAATCTTTCTTTTTGCTGTTTGTTTTTTATATTACAGTCATTAATTTGGTATTTTGTCAGAATTTTTTAAAAATTAGATATTATTTTTCAACGCCTTGCAGTTTTTCCGTTTTATTGTCACTATTTATTTTTTTATTTTTAACCCAAGATTAAATTCTCGTTTTCAAATCTCAATCTTTACAAATCTATCTCTATTTATAAAATCTCTTGTCATTAATAAGAGAAGACCTTTTGTTGTGAAGGGATAATGTCAGGTGATTTTATAAAAATTAAAAATAGAGTTTGAGAATTCGAATCTTGGATTAAAAATAAAAAATCTGGTGTGACTGGCGCAGCACACAACTTTCTCTTACCTTCGGTAATCGAAAGTTGTGCACTGTGCTTGTCACACCAGATTTTTCGTGTCGACATGTATTTAGTTTCCGACAGTAGGGTACAATTGAATTCAAGATGTAAAATTTATAAGTATGGGAAAATATTTATATTTTGTTACCATGGCAACCATTTCTCCTATCCTTCCCTATGAAATACAAGAGTAAAGTGGTCTTCAGAAGATTTCAATCGCAAAATGAGAATATACATTTTAAAGAGCATCTAAAAAATAATTGATTTTTGAATTTTAAAAAAAATCGTTGGAGCAAATTTTGAGAAAATCGAAAAAAACTGAAAAAGTACATCAGTAAAGTACTAGTACTCTTTGGCCGATTTTGATTAAAAGCTTATTTTTCCGGTCCCGGGGGTGTTTAACTTAAATATAAAATTTCAACCTCCTAGCTCAATTCCTTCATGCTTAAAATTGAACACACACCCACACACACACACACACACACACACACACACACCCACACACACACCCACACACACACAGACAGACCATGTCGCGAAAACCACTTTTTTGGATTCAGGGGACCTCAAAACGTGAAGATCCATCAAAATCTCGACATCGAATTTTTGACATGAATCCAATACTTTCTCTCTATATATATATTACATATATACATAGGTAAGAGAAAGTAAAAAAAAAACGGAAAAACAGCAAAGCATTAAATAATAATCTCTAGTTGATTTATGAAAATTCTGACAAAATACCATTCTGCTAAATTAAGGCCTGTAGGTAATAAAAAAACAAACAGCACAAAAAAGAAAAAAAAAATTCTTTTATATCTAAATGTTTTATCTGTTGAGAGAGACATGGTTTTGATGAACGCCCTCTTATGAGCAAAACGAAGGGGGTCCGTCCGTCGTTAGCTCTGGAAAAGAATAGACAAGTTTTATTTCAACCAACAACTAACTCTCTTCTCCAGCGCGACATCCTATTTTTTAATTTTAATTTCATTAATCGAGAGGAGGGAACAGTAAAGTATTTTTTTTTATCTAACTTTATCGAATTGATTAATTTATTTATTTTATTTTTTTTTTCTATGCATTTTTTTTATCACACTAATCTATCCCATCATTCGTATCAGATATGTTAATTTCATTGAGTGTCCTAGAGTTTTTTATTATCTCAAAAAATTTAAAAATTTTTTGGGTGACTATTTAAAATTTATCAAGACACATTTCCTTTTAGTTTGCTTACAAATTTTATAAAAAATTCAAACTGGTGGCTATCGAACATTTGTATTAAATAGGATTTGAGGATTTGGTAATGGAGAAATAAAAAATCATTGGTTTATATTTTTACTAAAGTTTATTCATTAATTACAATAGGTATAAAAAAAAAATAAATTAGAAATGTTCATACATTTTTAATAGTTTGTGTACGGTACTAAGTTATATAATTATTAAATTTGATTTGTTTGTTTCAGGGAAGATTGATGACATGCGGCAGAACATAACAGCATACATTACATTCAACGACATCACAGAGTGAAAGAGTTAATTATTTCCATGCTTAGAGATGTGGCGACGACGAGAATCTCCGTCTCTGAATCTAGTCTGGGAAAAAATAAAGATTACATGTAAGTACTTATTAAATGAATGATTTAATTGAATTGGCTGCCAATCAATTAAAATGAATATGGCCGGATAGACTCCGGCCCTTTTTATTAAATTAGATTGATGATCAAAAAGATCTTAAATAAAAAAAAAATTTCAGTAAAAGAATTCAAATTCCTAAGTGTAATTGACATTAAATAAAAAAAATGATTATTCATAAAATGAATTGTCATTTATTTATTTATTATTAATAATTCCCCCCCGAGGATGTCACCTTGTCGTGGTGGGGGGGCTTGAGGGTCTCGGCCGGACTAAGAACATCCAAGTCTCAATGTCTTGGTTCATCCAAGACATCCTAAACCAGAATGAATGCTAAAGACAAATATATTTAATTATAATAATAATTAAATATATTCTCTTTAGCGCCCCTGGCGCGCAGAGAGCCGGCGGCCTTCATTGCCTTGCTGCATCTATGCTTGCATACATGCAGGGGGCAAGCGGGCGGCCGCCGCCGTCGCCTCTGTCGACTTGAGCTCTCTGCGCATGCGCCAGGGGCCAAGGAGTGGGGACTGGAGGCTATATAAGTCATTGCGCGCATGGGTTGGAGGTCGGGGTTGGTGGTGGACAGCTCACTGATCACATCGTCCGTCTCGCCTCATTGAAGATTACTATATAATGATTTATTAATAAACACTATTAATATATTTATATATTATTTCTATTACCTATCACTAGTAGATAAATATTATATTCAAGAATATTAATATATTTTTAATATGAGAATATTAATTCAACCTAATTTAAATATTTACTATTATTATTATTATATATTATTAGTAGACTATTTTATTAAAGAATATTAATAATCTCAAGATTAGATTTTTATTAATAGAAGAATATTGAAATAAATATTTTTATTACTAAAATTTTCATTTCAATTTATTCACCCATTAATATGAAACAAACTTGAGATCGATAATACCTTCTAATAATATATATTTACTTGCCTCTTCCATTCTCTCCTTATTTTGTCAGCTCGATGAAACCTTGAAAAAGAAAAATAGTATATTTTATTATCTAGCTAGGGATTGGGTGAGGGTTGATACATCGAATCGAGTTTTTTTTTTAAATACAAAATAGTTACACATTCAATCTTAAAATTACAATTATTATACTGGCTGTGTGTATTATCCAAACATCTATACTTAATAGAACAGTATAATAAGAACCTATGACATTTATAAAATAGATAGAAGTCCTTTAATTCTTTAACTGGATTATTTAACTAATAACAAATTTTCTTTTTCTTTACTTACAATATACAGTAGATGACATTTTCTATCTGCTTGTTTTATTATTTTCAGATTCAGATGACCTGCGATGTGTTGACCGGTGATGGGGGTAGACGGAGATCCTGAAACAAAGGAAAATTATTTTTTTAGTTATTTTATAGCTATATATTAATTAAATAAAAGATTTTCACATTATTTGTCTCCCTGTCCTATTCTATCATGTATTTAGATAATTAATAAAGATTATTTTTTTATGTGAATGTTTTATACTTAACTCCAAATTCCTTCCCTTATTAAAATAAATTAGATTATTTAGAGTTATTTGGGAGAATTTAGTAAAAAAAAATTAAGTTTTAATATTAGAAATTACAGAAAGGCATAAGATGTTTAAAATATTTTTTTTTCAATCAAATATTTATTGTAATTTTTTTGAAAAATAATTTTAATTAATGAAAGGTATTAGTCTTATGCAAATATATTTTCCGTAATTTTGTAAAGCAGTTATGTCCTCGTGAATCGGACAAGAGCAAAAAAGATTTTCTAAATTTCTTTCGCTGATTAAATTTTTTTTATTATAAGAGCCTTATGATGTAAAAAAAAATCTTTTAGATATTTACATCACCTGTAATTTCTGATATTAAAATTTATTATTTAAAAAGTGAATCCTCTTTCTAATGCATTAAATAAATAAAATCAAATTAATTACCACCACACTTTAACATTTCTATTTTTCAGATTCTACTTTTTAGAATTAAATATTTCAAAGAGATGTTTTAATTTAAAAAAAAAATGAAATTTTTTTTTTTTTTTATTTAATGGCTCCGGCCTCATCACTATTTTGCCAGAAAATGAAAATGAACATTTATTCAGCTAAGTTTTTATGATTGAAAATAAAATTGATCATTTTTTTTTTTTTAATTAAACATCTCTTTGCCTTAAAATAATTAAAGAGAGAAACCCTTGCTCTATTAAAATTAGCCAAGACTTAACAATTTTTTTAATAATTAAATAGATTTTTTTACCAGTAGGTCATCGATTTCAATGGTTTTAGGATTTTCTTTGTTCCAATAACATCTGGAGGCAAAACGCATCCAAGTAACTTCCTGTTTTCCACATGAAATAAGAAGATCTT
>JAKCPI010007266.1:0-27493 GCA_023213315.1 Euborellia annulipes | reverse complement strand
CTAGCTGCGGTAGGGTTGCCTTCGGCAACCCTACCCCGCTAGGCCCTGGCGGGCGGCGTCTCGGGATATGACTAAGAGTTGTCCAGATAAATGTATTTTAATTAATTATGAAAAAGAGTTTTTATTTTTTATTTTAAATATTTGATTAATATATTTTTCAATTATTTACACCCTAAGAAAGCGTCATTTTAAATTTTATTAAAATCGAATGAAAAATAAATTTCAGGGGGGTCAGGGGGGTGATTGAACTTTCTGATGTCTAAAATACCATTTTTCAATTATTTACACCCTAAGAAAGCGTCATTTTAAATTTTATTAAAATCGAATGAAAAATAAATTTTAGGGGGGTCAGGGGGTGATTGAACTTTCTGATGTCTAAAATACCATTTTTCAATTATTTACACCCTAAGAAAGCAACATTTTAAATTTTATTAAAATCGAATGAAAAATAAAAAAAATAAAATTTTAGGGGGGGGCGCAGAGCGGAAAAATCTTTTTCAAATGTCGAATTGTTAGGGGGAGGAAGAGTTTTTATTTTTCATTTTAAAGATTTGATAAATATATTTTTCATAAAGCGAGTTAGATCCTGTTTTCCAATGCTTTGCTATGGGGTAATTGATAACCCCCAAAAAGGGGGGGGGTTCCCTACCCCTAATTCGATATAACGATAGCCTAAAACCACCCCCGGAAAATTCCCTACCTATTAAAAAAAAACTCCATGAAAATCGGTCCAGTAGTTTCGGAGTCTATGCGTTACAAACAGACAGACAGACAGACAGACAGACAGACAGACAGACAGACAGACAGACAGACAGAGATTGTCTTTTATATAATAGTATAGAAGTATAGATATAGATATAGATATAGACAAGATCTGGCGTAGATAGGACCGTTCAGTTTAAATAAATAGATATTTTATTTACCCAGGGTTGTCAAGCTAAGGAACCCATATCTCACACTTCCGGATGGGGAGAATTAAAACCACTTGATCTTATGTTTCCAAAAAATTGAACTTTCTTATGCGGGAGATAATTTAGACTCGGATCCAGTCTGGAATAGTTCTTCCATAGCAACTAGGGAGGTTGTTAAAACGCGAAATAGAAAAGAAAAATATGTTTGAATAGCGTACTAGTACTAGCAAAAATTAAGTAAACATTTATAGCTGAGATGTTATGTTAATAAGAGGGTAAAAATGATAGATGCAGCTAAGGTTATTTCTTTATTCGATTAATTCACACAGCTGACGTTTCGGTTCCGTGTTTGAACCAGCCTCAGAGCTGCCGAAAAGTCATTATGAAAATGACTAAAGTCCCCATAAAAAGTGAGTCTTTCTGTTTTATTTGATAAAATATAGAAAATGACTTTCATAATGACTTTTCGCCAGCTCTGAGAATGTTTCAACACGGAATCGAAACGTCAGCTGTGTGTATTAATCGAATAAAGAAATAACCTTAGCTGCATCTCTCATTTTTATCCTCTTATTAATAAAAATTAAAACTACATGAATCTGTTTCTCTTCGGTTATAAAAAACAAATATAAAATGTATATACCCACAACCTGTACCTGTTCACTTAATAAATAAGAATGATGTCCTAGTTCCCATGGGAAGACTATTCCACGGACCGATCCAACCCTAAATGATCCATATAAGTAAGTTCAATGTTTGGGAAACATAAGATCAAGTATTGACTTCAGTATTATGAGATTACTTGTCTTAAGGAAGCAGGTTGAAAGGCTTGTGAATTAAAAGAAATTTCTTGAAGCTTTTGACTTTTTTATTGGATTACTTAATTTGGCCGACCATTTAGCTAATTTATTGGTTTCGGTTTACAATGTACCATTGTCAAGGCCTGAAAAATTAAAAAAAAGAGAGAGTCAGTCAGCGATCATAAACCTTACACAGTTGCATCTAAGATAAAGTGGTTTTAATTTTGACCCCAAATTTGCGAAATAGCCCCTAAGATTAGTAGTATTTTCATACTAGCCCCCAGCCATCTCAGTCCCTATAAAAAGGGATATGGGTCTTTCTATTTTATTTGATAAACAAATCTGACCAGAAATTTTTGGGACCTTTAAAGCCTGTTCATCAAGATCCAAGCCAGGTCCATTATTCCCATCAAGCCATAATGTAAATGGGAAAGCACCAAAGCTGAGGAGTAACTCCAGGTTCTCATCTAGAAACTGTGTAACAACTATCACGTAGTTTTGTTTTTGGAGGTTACACACTTGTGTTCGTAAAATTGTGAGACCAAACTGCTCCATAATGTCCTTAGCAGAAAATTTTTTCGTGCTGCTCTGCCCTGTGCGAATTGTATGACGCACCTTCGCTAAGAGTGTGATCATATTGGCTTTCAATCAGTTTAAAAAAAAAAAAATGTTCAACAATATTTTTCAATTTCCAACATATAAGAAAAATATAACGTATCTTACCTAAAAATATTTTATAAATCGATACGATACGTTTTTATAATGCAAGAATTACCATTTGACGAATAAGTCCGTGAAGTCGAGCGAAAAACTAAAAGAGCTTAAAAAAATATCTCTGGAATTGATTTTTTATATAAAAGAGACCGAAGAGAAAAAAAATCATCACATATGAAGAAAAAGAAAGTATATTTTAATATTTCGGCGTGGGAAGAAAAGAAAGGATGCCTTAAACGGGCTCTTATGGAATGCAAGTGTGTTTCTTCCCAGTTTTGGTGTTTTTGATCCTTTCATGTTAATCTCTTCAACCTTAAAGGGCTTGTGCATTCTAGGAAAATGTCTAATGTAAATATTTATAGAATGAGATGAGAAAAGAACCCGATAATATTCGGCAACCTTCTTTCTCTCTCTTTGGGTTTCGCAAATTTACACAGAGCTCTTCAAAAAAAAAATCCACAAATCCAATCAAAATGTTTCTCTATCTGTGTGTATATGTTTTTTTATAATTTTAAATTTAATAAAATGCCAATTTTAAAAATATTTTCCCGTGAAAAGGAAGCAATTTTATGTTTTTCGTTCGTAGTCCTTCCGTCCATATCGGATTGGTAAGGTTAAACATTAAAGATAAATTTAGCAAAATCATTTAAAGTGGTGGTGGTCTAAAGAAATAAATCCATTGAACACGAAAAAAAATTTAATAAGCCTATTTGAGTAAATTTGAGGAATTTTTTTATTCATGAAATAAGTGAATAAAAAGTAAAATTTCGTCTTCTATCCCTCCCTGATTCTCAAATCCTTGATATTTTGAGATCTCCACTAATTGGACCCTGTTATGCAATATTGTGTCAAGCGTGAAAATAAGCTTTTAATTAAAATCGGCCAAAGAGTAGTAGTACTTTACTAATGTACTTTTTCAGTTTTTTTTTATTTGCTCAAAATTCGTTCCAACAATTTTGTTTAAAATTCATGAATCAATTATTTTTTAGATGCTCTTTAAAATGTATATTTTTTAAGAAAGGTAGGTGAAATGGTTGCCATGGTAACAAAATATAAATATTTTACATGTTTATAAATTTAACATTTTAAATTCTAATTAGCTCTCGGGGCTTGGTGTACATAGGCGTCATTTGGGGGGGGGGGGGGGTTCTAATTAATGCAGACCCTACTGTCGGAAAATAAATATATATCGATACAAAAAATCTGGTGTGACAAGCACAGAACAGAACCTTTTCTTTTTCAAATTATTTTCATTAGCGTAGGGCTCAACCGTTGTACAAATGAGAATTTAAATAAATTATTTTGATGGATAAATAGCCTGTTACTTATTAGTGCTAATATTATTGATCTCTCTCTTCATCTTGTTCAACATTTCAACTCTTTTACGAGTAGATGAAATTAATTACGGTACTTTGTCCTCTTTGAAGTATCTCAATTTTCTCATAGAGAAAGTTTAATTTGTTCAAATTCAAGTGGTCGTCGTTTTGAGACAATATTTGGAGACGAAAGTAGATCAAATATCAATATTATTAATAATTTTCAACTTTTATAAAAACATTATTCAAATATTAAAAAATTAATTTTATTTAGTTCATTTTTTGCTGTTTGTATAAAAGGCATAATTTATATTAAGATAATTTTCACATACCCGTATACTGTAAATAAAATGAAATTCCCTTAGGTGATATACGGTATTTATTTAAAGGTATTATCTCGAAACTTCTCTTTGCAATTATCTTACTTGATTCCTTTAAAGAGGATCAAAGTTTTTGCAACTGTCTGCGACTATGTTTTAATTTGCGGATGACAGTTAATTTATGCACATGTTTCATCCTCCCTTTCTCCCAATGGAAAGAACAGACTAGAGAGAGAACTCAATTGGCCTGAGGAGCAGCAGACAGACAACTGGGAGGGAGTGGGAGCAATTCCCTGGCTTCTTGTTTCAATATAAGGAATTAACTACCTCTCCATTAAGTTCTCCGGTCTAAACTAAGTAGTTGAATGGCAGAGGGGGGGGAGGAGCCTTTACCAAGTGCTATCATCCTCTTCAAAGAGATGGTCAACTTGGGAGTTTTAAGATTTGCTTTAGTCATGGGATTACGCTATTAATCCTTTGGTTTTCTGACTTTATGAATCATTAGATAAGAGAAGTGATTTTTTTTTTTAGAATAATTAATTATTTCTCTACGGATTTATACTAGCCTTCGGCGGCCAGGCAAGTAGCTAGTGGAGGCTTAAGCTTTTTTTTTCTCATTCACCCTCAGACTCACACACATACACATTCACACATTATTTCGGCAGCTTAGAACATATAAGACTCTGACGATAACCGTTATTTTTTTATGAAAATTTCTATTGGGGGTCCAAGCATTTATATTTAAGCCACTTGGTATCCAAATGGCTTAAATAAAATCTTCGGACTGCCTGAGTCTGAACTCGTGACGATAGGCAGGCTACCAGAGGCTTAAGCTATCTTGTGCAAGAATCCCGAATAAATTCAACTGAAAATAATAATTGTCTAAACAAATAAGGCAAGTGGCTAAGCTGCGGATTAAGGATCTGAAGTTTCAACACATCTCGGGTTCGAGTCCAGCTTGCCGCAAAGAACAGCGGTAGAAATGTGGAAGAAAACCTCACATATAATTTGGAGTTTAGGCTTTCACACTTGTTATCATTTACAACGTTTCGGCCACTCATTCTGTGCCCTTCTTAAGGTACACCTTTGTAATCTTAGCTGAATTATACCTGAAGAAGGGCACAGAATGAGTGGCCGAAACGTTGTAATTTTTTGTAATACACCTTTGTAATCTTAGCTGAATTGTACCTGAAGAAGGGCCAGAATGAGTGGCCGAAACGTTGTAATTTTTACAAATAAATCACAGTTAAATCGAAAGTCAAATTATTTTATTAATATAGTATATATTTTCAAATCTTTTTAGAGAATCAAAATGACGTTTTGCGTAAAAAAAAAAAAAAAAAATTATTTAAATCGTGTTGGTTGGTTTTTATTTTAATCTAGATCTCTTGGTGTGGCAAAGCAAAGCCACAACAACACAAAATTCGAGATCTTGTTTAACGCTTGAATTGCTGTGATGTAACAGCTGAAATATCCAGTATTGATTTAAAAGTGGCAAACTTATCCGAATGAACCAGCCGATACAATGAGTAACATGTGTGTAACAATTGACTGAATTTTTAACTTTGTATGTCCCTTCTTCAGGGCAATAAGTTGATGAAAAAATATTTGTTGCGACCAGATTTATTGAAGTACACAGGCAAACAAGGAGTATCAATTTGTCTTAATTCATTATTACAAACATTTTCTTTTCTCTTTTCAAATACAAAATGACATTCAAATAGGAAACTTTTTCCCATAGAATTGAGAATAAACAAGAAAGGGATGGATGGAGTTGATTGTGATTAGGGTTTTTGAGACTTGAGTGCCTGAATAGGTTGCTTAAGAGAACTGACAATGAGTCTTCAGGCCCTGCAATCGATCCATTTGAGAGTTCCTCTAAAAGCCTTTCTAGTGATAGTCGATCGAAGCGTTAATTTTATTTCCAGCTAACGTTTTTGAATTATATAAATCAAGAAAATAAAATTGAAATATAATTTCCAACAGCTTTTAAATTATAACCACTATTTCTATTATACCTTTATTAATTTATTTCTTTTTCGGGATGGGATTTGAATTTTAAAAAGGTTTGCAGATAAATTCCTGCAAGAAAGAGTAACAGTTGGTATTCAAGAGAGAGAATCTTATTTATAAATAGATGATATTTTAAAATGTCCTCATAAATGCTTTTTTCCTTTATATATAAGGACTAGGTCTCGGATTTCGCCCTATTTGCCTTTTTTTTATTTATGGCTTAAAATGTAGGCCAATATGATATGTATACGTTTCATGAAATTCTGAATAAAATAAGAGGCATTTGTTAGTGCCTATAATGCCTATTTTGGCCGATTCTGGGTTTTTAGTGCCTATTTCATCTATAAATGCCTTTTTAAGTGCCTATTTTAAGTTAAAATAGAAAATTTCCATTTTTTACGAGCTATACATAGCCTAAATTTAAAATTTTTTTGAATTTTCAAGAAAATATTTTGAAATAATCATTTGTCGCGCCTCTAGATGGCGACATGATCAAATATAATTTAGATCAAGACTAGGATATCCAAAAATACGACCTCGTCGCCACCTAGCGGCTAGATAAATAATTATCTCGAAATTATTTATTATTTTTAATAATTCAAAAAAACACTAGGTTGCGGCAGGGTTGCCTCGTCGCCACCTAGCGGCTCGATTAACAAATTAAAGCCTATTCCGGGGGACTCCTTTAAACTATTCTCTTTAAGTCAAATTTGTAAGACACAAGCAATGCCGAAACCAAATTTGACCAAAGAAGCCTTATTTCGGCAGTGGATAAAAGGTGAATCTGATTTTACTACGGATGGCAAAATGATATTCTGCCAACTCTGTGCAAAAGAGGTAAATGTTTTATCTTTGTTTCCAAAATAATACATCAATTTTTTAAATTTTTTTATATTATTTCTTAAATATTTTTTTTATATTTTAGATAAAATGCGAAAAGAAATATCATTTAGACCAACATAAAAAAACAGCCATTCACTACAAGAATGCAAAAGAAATACAAGAATGCAAAAGAAAAAAGTGGGAAGCAATTGTTAATTTCGGAAAACATAAAAAATTTTTCCAAAATTCAGAACCAATTTTCTTCTGATTTATGTACAGCAATGGTTGCTGCAAATATTCCATGGTATAAACTTGAAAATCCAATTTTCAAGAGTTTCCTTGGAAAATATATGAATTTAACAATTCCCACTGAATCTACTTTGCGAAAGAATTATTTACTTCCCTCATATATATCTGTAACTTTTTTATTCATTTATTTAGATTTATTTACACTACAAAATGAGTTTTGATTAATTTACAACTTTCAGACTATAAACAACATTAGAGAAAACATAGGAGAGTCATATTTTTGGCTTAGTATCGACGAAACAACTGATCGATGTGGAAGGAATATCGCGAATATTGTCATAGGAAAACTCGACATAAATGAACCGAGTGAACCATATTTAATAGCCTGTTCAGAACTTGAAGCAACAAATAGTTCAACAATTGCAAGAGCAATTCGCAATACATTACGTAAATTTCAATTTCTTCTTTGTCTACTAAAAATATTGTGTATTGTCCTTAATGGGAATTTTCATTATATTTGTACAGGTATGCTGTGGCCTACAGAAAACAGAGATGAAAAATTTTTGGTATTACTGACAGACAGTGCCGCATATATGTTAAAAGCTGGAGAAATTTTAAAAGCCTTCTACACTAAAATGATACATGTAACGTGTCTTGCACACGCTATTCATAGAATGGCAGAACATATTCGAGTTACCTTCCCAAATATTGATGTTGTAATTTCTTCAATAAAAAAAGTATTTTTAAAAGCTCCTTTACGAATAGCAATTTTCAAAGAACAATTGCCAAATTCTCCCCTTCCACCTAAGCCCATATTAACAAGGTGGGGAACATGGATCCAAGCAGCTGTATATTATGCTGATCATTTGGATCAAATTCGAAAGGTACATTTGAAATTTATTTTTATAAATATTTCTCTATAATTGTATTTATTATTTTTTTTAGATCATAGAAACAATGAATGAAGATGATGCTTTATCTATAAGGGAGGCTAAGAAAGCTTTATCTTCTAATACTCTTGAGGCAGATTTAGCATATATAAAGTGTAATTTTAATAATATACCTGTAACCATTACAGCATTAGAAGCAAGAAATCTCTCTTTGATAGAGTCTATAAAAATATTCCAGAGATTTCAAGAAAATATCAAAAAAGCACCTGGTCCTATTGTCTTCAATCTCACTAAAAAAATGGACAAAATAATGAAGCGGAATCCTGGTTGGACAGTAATGGAAAGAATAGCCAGGAATTTAGAAGGATATAGCCAAACAGAAAAACAAAATTTAACACCATCTGAAATGGCTAATTTAAAATTTAGTCCATTAACCTCTTGTGAAGTTGAACGCACATTTTCAATATATAAAACAATTCTTTCAGATAATAGAGCATCTTTTACCAGTGAAAATCTTGAAAAATACATTGTAATAAATTGTAATGCCAAATATTTAAATAAATAAACATGCAAATAAATACAGGGTGCCCGGAAATAACAAGTACCTAGAAAAGGAGATGATTCTACATGAAAAAATAAGACTTTTTTCCCCTATAAACTTAATATGCCCAGACGCTTCGTTTTCAAGATACAGGGGGTCAAAGTTGAATTTTTTTTGTTTTTTGCTAATATCTCGAGAACCGTTTGAGATACAATGTTTAGCTTCTGTACACGATTTATGTTCATTATTCCGCTTGTTTTATGTGTAAAGTGTAAACATTGTATCTCAAACGGTTCTCGAGATATTAGCAAAAAACAAAAAAAAAAATTCAACTTTGACCCCTGTATCTTGAAAACGAAGCGTCTGGGCATATTAAGTTTATAGGGAAAAAAGTCTTATTTTTTCATGTAGAATCATCTCCTTTTCTAGGTACTTGTTATTTCCGGGCACCCTGTATATTTCAAAATTTCACTCAATATTTTTTATTTTCAAGTGTCACTTTGTTTTTAAAATGCCTTTTTAAGTGCCTATTTTTACAATAAATGCTTTTTTAAGTGCCTATTTTAATAATTTTTAGTGCTTAGTTGCCTGCCTATTTTAAAGATTTTTAGTGCCTATAAATCCGAGCCCTAATAAGGACATTTTAAAATTATTTAAGTAGGGCATCTATTTATAAATAAATGTCTGAAAGATCCTCGGATACCCATTCCATGTGTTACTTTTTCTTTGCAGTAATTTATCTTCAAATGCACAGCAGTTATTTAAAATCCCGAAAAAGGGAGCGATTATTTTTTCTTAAGACAAGATAGAACCAATGGGATAATTTTTTTTTTTTTTCTAAAATGCTTTGCGCCCTTTTAAAGTGGGGTTCTCTACCTCTAAACTTGATTAATAATAGCCTAATCCCCCCCCCCTTCTATTTATAAATATTTAATCAAAATCCGTCCAGTAGTTACGAACAGACAGATTTTATCTTTAATAGTAATAGTATGTATGCTTATAAAGAATTTATTTCAAAACAAAATGCTGGTGCTTTTCAAATAAAACTTCACATAATTTTTTAAAATTTGATTTGCATCCATACAAATTTGAATTTTTTAGCCACATATGAACAATAAAAAGGTGACTGGCATAACTAGACTCAACACATTGCACATCGTAAGCGAGTTAATAAATCAAATATATTCAAAATTTATTCATTTCTCTCTTTACAGATTGAGATCCATTTACAAAAATCTGGTGTGACAAGCACAGAACACAACTTTCGATTACCGAAGGTACCGAAGGTAATCGAAAGTTGTGTTCTGTACCGAAGGTACCGAAGGTAATCGAAAGTTGTGTTCTGTGCTTGTCACACCAGATTTTTTGTGTCGACATGTATTTAGTTTCCGACAGTACGGTACATTCGATTTTCAAGATGTAAAATTTATAAGTATGGGAAAATGTTTATATTTTGTTACCATGGCAACCATTTCTCCTATCTTTTCTATGGAGTACAAGAGTAAAGTGGTCTTCAGAAGATTTCAATCACAAAATGAGAATATACATTTTAAAGAGCATCTAAAAAAATAATTGATTTTTGAATTAAAAAAAAAAAATCGTTGGAGTGAATTTAGAGAAAATCGAAAAAAACTGAAAATGTGCATCAGTAAAGTACTAGTACTCTCGATTACGGTCGATTTTGTTCAAAAGCTTCGTGTCACGTCCCAAGGGGGTGCCTAACTTAAATATAAAATTTCAACCTCCTAGCTCTTTCCGTTATTGAGATATTTTGTTCACAGACAGACAGACAGACAGACCGACATACAGACAGACAGACAGACACACACACACAGAGAGAGAGAGAGAGAAATACCATGTCGCTAAAACCACTTTTTTTGATTCAGGAGACCTCAAAACGTGTATATCCATCAAAATCTCGACATCGAATTTTTGACATGAATCCAATACTTTCTCTCTCTCTATATATATTAACATATATATAGAGGTAAGAGAAAGTAAAACACTCTTAGTCAAGTTCACTGACACAAGACGCGTCTGAGATTGTGTGTGCAGGGTGGCAGCAACCTTGGGCAGCTCCGGCACTCCGTTACAATCTTCCAATTCAACTTGGGTCAAAGTACCCATACATTTTGGTTTTTTTATATATAATAATAATCCTTCTAATAAAATATCCGTTATCTGATTACACAATTTCATAATTATTCAAATGTTTATATGCGAGTTAATCCATCATAAGATGGAGGGGTCGCTTGGCTGTGGTGTTGGTAACGTTCATGGTGTCAACCCCTTAGAAGTGATCAATCAGTCAGTTGGACCTGACTGACAAACATATCGGCCCTCTCTCTTGCGCCCCTTGAGCCCCATTTGATGGTTTACTCAAACTCTCTCTCTCTCTCTCTCTCACCATCGACAAATCGCAAATCATTGGTTGGCGTCTACAAACACAAACACCATCTCAGGAGGGGACTAAAACCAACCACTATTTCCTCTTCTTTTCTTTTTATTCCTCTACACCCTTTTTTTTCTCCTTTATCCCTTTTAGCTGATTTCCCAAATCGACCCTCTTGTGTTCAGGCAGAAACAAACTTACAACTAATAAATATCATTTAACTTAAAGTGAGAGAGAGAGAAAAAAATTTATTTATTTCCTATCTATACTTGGTCTTGTTAAACTTTTACCGAGGAAAAAAATAAGCAAATTAATATTTATACCTTAATTTTTTTTTATTTATGCATTCTTTAGTTTTTTGGGTAGCAATAAATTTTAAGAATTTTTTTTTTTTGTAAACAATTCCCGAAGTTAGATGTTGGAAATTGGTAAAAATAAAAAGTTGAAGGGAAAATAATTTGTCTTGGATTGAGTAGAAATATTCTTTTAGTATTAAGTTTCGGGTTGACCGAGCTGAAGCTGGGTCGCTTTTACTTTCTCTTATCAATATATATATAGAGAGAAAGTATTGGATTCATCAATGAAGTCGGTGTTATTATTATACATACGTACCAACAAAGTAGATCGGTTAATTAGAAAGAAATTATCTACATTTTATGTAGTAGAAGGATAATAAAAAAAGAGAGAGAGCAGCTAGTTTTTATTTTCTTTTATTAAAACCCTCATTGCTGACGTTTCTGTCTTGTTTAGGGCCATCCTCAGAGCATTATGGTTGTCAATATAAATTTCAATTTCCATATATATTGTTATAAAATCGATCAACAACATGGGCGTAGCCAGACATCTTGTTAGGGGGGCAACCCCTCGTTAGGGCAAGGGGGGTTGCGATTAATATATACATAGATTATTAATTATTTATTTAAATAAAAAAAAAATTAAATTAATGTAGTGGATTGGGGCGTTAAAAAAATAATTCCCAATGGGAAAAATATAAATTTGTTTGTTTTTTTTTTTTCAATTTTTAGGGCAAGCCAGGGGGGGGGGCAACGGCCCCCCTGCCTCCCCCTGGCTACGCCCATGATCAACAATGTTAAATATAGGTGAAATATGGAAATTGAAATTTATAATGACAACCCTAATGCTCTGAGGATGGCTCTAAACAGGACCGAAACGTCAGCAATGAGGGTTTAATAAAAGAAAATAAAAACTAGCTGCTCTCTTTTTTATTATCCTTCTACTACATCAACTAACCAGCTATATTAAAAAAAACACTCCAATATTATATCTACATTTTTTTTTTAAATCGAGAAAACGCCTAGGAGTTGGGCAACCAGAAGTGTAATGGATGAGAAATGAAAGAGAAGAAGGAAGAAGAAGCACCTCCTCCATTGAATACGCTTGAAAGAGGAATAAAGAAAGAGAGTAGAACTTAACGCCCCGCCTACTGCCTCTGACCTAATAGAAAAATATGAAGTCAAGGCGAGAGCTCAAGGTGGAGTGAAGGAGGAGGAGTTAAGTCTCTTGTCTTTTTCTCCTTTACCATTGTATTTGTTTACGCTACTGGTTGCCTAACTCCCAGGCGGTCCTATCATTCAAAAGAATAGTTTAAGGTGCGCGTCTCGGGGTGCTAATTTTGGGACTTTCCAGCGGCCACAATTTTGAAGCTATCGACCTCAAAATTTTTTAAATTAAAGCTATTTAAAATATCTACAAATAATAGAAGCCCTTTTTTTGATTTTCGAAAAAAAAAAAAAAATATTTTAGATTAATCGCATTAAATAAAAGATATTTAAAAAAAGGAGCTCTATAAGTTGTAGATAATTAAATTAGTAATCATTGTGTTAAAAAATAATTAATTTTTTGCCTTTAATTAATTAGCTGGAAAGTCTAGAATGAAATGGAACAAGTTCCGTGTATTCCAATGGGGGAACACTAACGCCATCTCTTGCCGCCTCGAGTCAATCGTGTTTTAACGGTTTTTCGAGACGCGCACCTTAATGCAATGGTTTCCAAACTTTTTGCTATCATGCCTCTCTCTTCAGTGGCGTCATTTCAACTTTTTCTTGGAGGGGGGGAGGAGGGCAAACATTTTTTTTCTTAAAATTTACTTACAAATAGGTACTTAAATTTGGCCAAAACATATTTACCGGTAATTTAATTAATTGTTTAATTTTGTACAATTTGTATAATCGTAGGTGTATTTTGAAGTATTTTATTTAGAATAACCTAATATAAAATTTTTTAAAAAATCAGAGCCCTTGGGCAAATGCCCCCCCCCCCCCCCAAATGACGCCACTGCCTCTCTTAGTTTTGGTTCCCAATTGGTACCCAAGCCAACAATTTTATTTGAAAGAGTGACTATTTCAAACAAGGGCGGATACAAGGGAGGTGATAAAGGAGGTAATTACCCCCCCCCCCCGAGATTTGAAAAAAAATACTTTTTTGCGAAAAAATAAATTTATTTTGAATGTAAAATTTTAAAAATTAATACTTAAAAATTTGATTTGTATTTATATTCTGGCAAACAAGTACAGAATGCGCCTTTAAACTACCGAAATTAAGAACAAATTGTGTTGTGCGACCCCCCCCCCCCCGCTTCCGAGAAACACCTCTAGATCCGCTCTTGATTTCAAACTACCACAGCACTAAAAACACAAAAAATTAACTATAAACTTTATACTGATTTTTCTCAAAACTAGATTTTTCATAACCAAAATTTTAAAAATTCATATCTTCCAAACGAAAAATGATTAAAAAAAAAATACCGGCTTGCTCAGCAGGATGAGTTCTGTACAGAAAGCATAAAAACTCAATTTCGACCCCGATGAAGTTTTTGGCCCACATTTTCATGTGGACGGTCACATATGAACAAATTGAGAAAACTTGCCAAAGTTCAACTAAATAAAAAGAGCAAAATAAAAAATAAAAAT
This sequence comes from Euborellia annulipes, assembly GCA_023213315.1. Classification (NCBI taxonomy): domain Eukaryota; kingdom Metazoa; phylum Arthropoda; class Insecta; order Dermaptera; family Anisolabididae; genus Euborellia; species Euborellia annulipes. The sequence goes on along the minus strand of JAKCPI010007266.1, from coordinate 13,598 downwards.
TTTCATTTCAACTTTTATTTTTTTTTTTACTATCTTGTTTGTAAAATATGTTTTATATATCTACAAAAAAAGTGTATAAAAAAAGAGTCAAATGATAATAGCCTGGGGCGGCTATCCTTTAAATAAATTTAAAAAAATAAATAAAAAAAAAAAACTTTTCATTCGTTTTTGTTATAATTATTTCCTCTGCACCCGAGTTATTAACTTTCAATTCCCAGGTCATCAATGCCAGCCAGGATCAATTTTCCTGGTTCTAAACAAAATAAAAAAAATATAAGAAAGAAATAAAATGTAAAATCTATTATAAAATTCTATCTCGAATTAAATTATATTAAATCTTTTTTTTCTTATTTTCTACAACGTGAATAAAATAATCGAATAGCATAAAAAGATCAAAATTCACTTAGCGTAAAAGGCCACGCTTGAATGAATATATTTATGTTATGTATTCCGCTAGTGTTATGGCTCGTGTAATTGGATGTCCCTTTTCGGTTTATCTCGCTCGCTTGCCGACACCAAAAGTCGCTTCGCCGAGGGGTCATCTTGATGGGTATACATATGGACCATCCTCGCTTTCTCTCGAGTTAGATGTCTCGTGGGAAATTGACAGGCCAACTCCTACTAAGTCTTCGCTATTAGGGGCATACGAGAATCGGCCAGGAATTATCACCAATCAAATTGCCAAGCATCTATCTTAGGTAACTAACGGGAAAGAGAAATTAATCTCAAGCTAATACAACCCCTGATGAATTAAGCTCAAGTTTAATCAAAATCCACCACCATTTCCATTAACTTATCTAGGAATAACATTAATAACACAAGTTTCTAAAAAGAAAATAGAAATGAAAATAGTTTTTAATAAAATGGAACTCTAAACATGGGAGTAGTATTTTTTGTTGGGGGGGGAATGGGAAAAGTTACCAAGGGCCTTATCACGAGTGGATCCAAAGGAGTTTCTCGGTGGGGATTTGGTATGACTGGTCGCACAGCACCCAATTTTCTCTTACTTTCAGTAATTTAAATGTCCATTCTGTACTTGTTTACCAGAATATATAGGCCAATATACATGTACAATCAAATTTTTAATTTTTAAAATTTTATAATAAAAATTAAAATTAATTCCCAAAAAAATATTTTCTCAAATCTCGGGAGGTGGGGGGTAAATACCCTCATTACCCCCACCCCCTTGTATCCGCCCTTACCTTATTACTTACCTACCCCCTTACCTTACCTTACCTCATTAAGATTCTTCCTAAAAGGCATTCTCTATTTTTTTTTCCATCAACTTTTTTTTTATTTTTTTTTTTTTTGTAATAATATTAAATTCTTAAATAACAATTATCTTGATTGAAATGCCAAATTTATATTCATAAATTTCATTTTAAATATCCCATTTTTTTTTTAATTTCATTTATATACAGTATTTCAGAGGCGTAACTACATTGATTTGTCGCCCCCGCAGTTACAAGTATGTCGCTGCCCCCCCCCCCAAAAAAAAAATTTCTACAAAAAAGATGAAATTTATTTTTCTGGGGGGGGGGGGTTCCCTTGCAATTCTTATCGAATCATAAACTACCTCTTGAATTCAAATTTGTACTGATGGTATTTTTTTAATCATCAGTACTCAAGAATAGTTAATAACACCCCAGAAAAAAATTCACTGTTGAACAGTGTTATTATTTATGAAACAGTTTTATTAAAATATCTTTGTAAAATTTATTTTGATGATAATGTGTTTACTTCATTTTATTTTTTAAATTATTTTATATATTTTTTATGCGCCCTGGTCTCTGCGCCCCTTGGCCTACTGCGCTTCCCCCACCCCGCATTACGGACTCTGCGGTGATGTTACTTCCCCCCTGCAATATTTATAAAATTAAAAAAAAAAACTTCAAAACTAAAGCCTCTATTTAAACAAGAAAAATTCGAACAGTGTAATATACTGTAAAACATCATCGATGGTAATCTAAAATTCACAAATGTTACAAACAGCTCGCTATATTATTTGAGGGGTGAAAGCTAATAAATAAAATGAAATTTTTTTTTTTTTAATTAAAATTTATATACAATATTTTAAAAGAATTGAGTTTAAAGTTTCGCCTTCGCAGATGTTAACTATTTTTGATACAATAATATAATATCAAATTTAGAGAAGTCATATAGACTTCATTAAAAATTCCGTCTTAAATGACTTGCTTTAATGTGAAAAGTTTCCTTCAAAAAAAAAAAAAAAAAAAAATCTGGATTCTCTTATATAGATATTAGTCAAAGTTATTCAAATGGGCTAACTTGATGGCGTCTGCAAGAACTCGGAATCTTTTATACTTTTTTTAGCCCTTTCTCCTCTCAAAGGCCAAAAGCATTACTTAAATGTCGGCAAATGCGTGAAAAAATTGCTAATTCATGTCTGTTGGTATTGTTTTAATGCCAGTATAGTAGGTAAATAATTTGAAGATATCCGTTTTTTAAATTAAACAGTGACAAAGTCTTAGGAAAGACAGAATTTGTTTTTTATCAATATAATATAATAACTTATAGATATATAACTATAAAGCAGATATAGAGTTATAGATGACATTAGAATGATAAGAATGTAGAAAAAATGATTGAGAAACCAAATTGAAAGGAACAGAAATACACTGCTTCCATCTATTAGCAGAAAATATAGTAAATAATTTGAAATTATTTCTGTAATCTTCGAAGTATTTCGGAGATATTCGGGCATGTGGTGACCTCGCTATCAAGTTGTTATAAGCAGGGAATTATTCTGGGATTAATTAATATCTCACCGACTGGCGGTGAGTGAATATAAAGGGGGAAATATGTCAATTTAGTAACCATTATTTATCATTCAAAAAAAAATTATTGTATCTTAATAGGGAACAGGAATTCTTAAATTATTATTAATACAAGCGATAATTTATGATAATAATGGTGAATTGGGGTTCTTGGATTATTGTGACTGCATGTATACGGGGAGATGTTGCCTCGTCGACGGTCATGAACCCCCCTCCCCCCAAAAAAATATGTCCCTTTTATAATATACTATACTTCACTATCCGAAGCTATCGTCGCCGCGTAGCCAGAAATATCCGAAGATTTCCGAAGGGTTTTAATTCTAATTAATATAATAAAATATAATTAACAAGACATGTGAGTGTTTTTTATTGATGAGGCCAAACATCCCATGGCATATTTAGCTAAAATATAATTAGATTATGCTGCCATCTTTTAACAATAAGAATAAACCCTTCGGAAAACTTTGGATATTTTCGGCAGTGCGGTGACGACAGTTTCGGATAGAGAATGTATCATAAAAGAAAATTACCTATTTTTGGGAACCGAGTGGGTTCTTAACCGTCGACGCCATCTTTATCAGTTCTTATTAGCTGAAACGAGCACAAATAAAAATTATAGTATCAAAATTATTTTCAAATTTATAAAAATTAGATTTTACAATTAATGGGCATAATAAGTTTTACAATATTGCTAATCTCAATGAATAACACATCTTGTTGGTGGACTAAGAACGTCATGGCCTTCAGGAAAATTATTTAACCTATATAAAATATGTACAAAGGTTGTATTTATGTGAGTTTCAGGAGGGTGTAAATACAACCTTTGTTCAAAATGTTTCACTTGAAACCCACACCGCAATCCATAAATTTAATAAAATATGTACTTAAGTTCTTGCATGCTAGTCAGATTGTCAAGTCTCAAAGGTATATAAAAGTTTATTATCAATACAGTTAATATAATATAAATATTAATGAAACAATAAACTATCTCAGAAAAAATCATTTTAATTACATAATTATTAGAGGATCCACGGGTTAGGAGGGGCGAGTGCCCCAAAATTCCTGGTAAGGGACGCCACAAAGCCAGGAACGAACCTGCTTAAGATTGATTATTATATCTTAATGAAGCGCCATTTTTAGTTTTTTTTTTTGTTTAAAAAGATGGAAATCCTTCAAGAATCCTTCCTGGGAGATCCATTTGGGTGTTATATATTATTATATATTGTTTTGAGAATAAAATGCGTTTTATATCCGTTGAACTATAAAAAAGCAGCAACCGTTTCAGAAATAATAAAAAAAAGAAACCGACGTCAGTTAAGCACCTCTACAAATATCAAAAATAGCTCAGGGCTTTTAAAGGCTAAGTTCTACTTTTCAAATTTTAAAACGAAAAGCAAATGTTCCATTATAGATTGGAATAAAAAGATACACTTTGAAAATAAAGCGATTTTTATTTGAGATATAAAATTTTATAAGTCAAAGGGGAATTTATTATTTATAAAAAAAAAAGTAGCCTACAAGAAATAAATAAAAAATAACCCAGTCAAACTGTTTTTCCAAATTAATTTTGTCCGATTTATTTTATTATTTAAAATTGGCAGTTGAAATATAAAATTTATCTTGTTTAGCAATTTACAATTGTGCAAATGAAATTGCCCTTATCTCAGATTTAGGTTAATGGCGCTTGGTTCCTTCGTGCATAACATAGTCCATATAATATACTTGAAAACTATTGCATGTTTAGGGGAACCTCAAAGTTACTTCTGTATTCCAAGTGACTGGTAGCAAGCACTATTTGATTTTAAGCGACATAAACGCCACTATTCTCGAACGATATCTATGTTAAATAGGTCATGGTAACTTATAGTACATTTATAACCTTATATGCAGGTAAGAGGGAGGAAAAATATTTATCTCTGCTGGATTTGTGATCAATTTTTGATTTACAATTTCGATTAGAAGGGGATTAATTGGGACCAAATTATGTAACATTCTCTCCAAGGAAGTATAATCCCCTCCTAACCTCAAATCCTTCCACACTTAGGGGGTTCAAGTTGACTGAGCTGAGGGGAGGAATCCTTTATTAATTAAAATTCTTGAAATTCCGGATCAATATCGAGCCGCCATAATTGATTTGATACAATATCATTTAAATTCTAAAAATTCTGCCAATATTGATAAATAAAAAAAAAAAAAAAGAAATTAAATTGACATATTAGAATAAAAATGGTCGACGGGTATTTTTCAACGTTAAAAGTAATTAAAATGAATTTAGCCAATTAGAGATGAATAATTAACGGTTATGCGTGCCTCTCTCTCCCAAAACAAAGCCATTTTTTTTTTATTGTTACTGGCGACAAATACGTAATGATTTGCTAAGGGCTCAAATAAGGGCTGCTATGCGGGAAAATGATAAAAATAAATAAATAAAAATAAAAATAGAAGATAAGATTTAGGGAGGGAGTGGGAAAATGGATAACAAATGATCTCTCTCTCTCTCTCTCTCTCTCTCTCTCTCTCTCTTCTCTGAATGAATGAAGCCACTCGGGAATATTTTTGTTTCGAACAAAAAAAAAACAAATGTGATTAATTGATATTTCAAATTAACACACTAAATTATTATAGATGATACTTGTTAATTTGGTAAAAATTCGGCGAAAAATAAAATTTCATTTTCTAAATACAGTAGAGTCCCGGTAATCCGAACTTCCGGTTAATCCGAACTCTTTTTCCATACGATATTTTTTTTTTTTTTTAAGAGGAATATAAATGAAAATTAGACATTAAAGGAACTTTATTTTATTATTATTATGAAATATTTATTTAGAGTTTAATATCACCGACAAGTTTCACGGTTTACAACGTTATAAATACGACTTTATTATCAAAATTAACTAATTCAAGCTTACAATTCCGGTTAATCCGAACTTCCCGATAATCCGAACGACCCTCGGTCCCAATTAGTTCGGATTAACGGGACTCTACTGTACTTTAATATGTATTTTAACACTCACACTTTCCCATTCACACTCACACGGCTATAGAAAACGTTTCGGCTTTAATAATCATAAGAACTGATAATGAATGGCGTTATCTAATTAAAGCCCGAGTAAAAATGATCGAGGGATCCACACGTCCGCAGCTAGTCTGCATAGTGAACTTTTAGGGACACACAGGGATCCACACAGTAGATCGAAATAAGTGACCAGAAGAAAAATGTGTGTCCCTGGTGCGGGCCTGTGGATCCCTGTGTGTCCCCAATATTTAGCCTTAAAGTTTTTGGAGAAATTTCTAGAGTTGACAGACTTCTTTAAAAACAAAAATTCACAATTAAAATCTATTTATATAATTCGCTAATGTCTGTCTGTCTGTCACACTCTGTTTGACCAACTTCCCGATGGAATTTTGAAACGAAATTTTGCAGTTTTGTCCTTCTAGGGATTACAGAAAAATTCCGAAATTCTAATAACTCTTTGAGTTATTAATTCATAAAGTTACGATTTCAGCCTAGGTAATGTAGGGACAAATATTTAAGTATTATTATTATGGGAGTTTTTAATTATAGACCACATTTTGTATTAATTATTTATTAAAAATATGAATACTGTACAACTTTTCGACTGCTTATCCTAAGGTGGTTTTCAAGTACTTTGCACTGGCTCCGACTCAGTGAACTAACCGTTATGAGCGTTACGTACATTGATGGTACAAAATATTATTATTAGCATAATAAAATAGTAAGTAAAAAGTTTTTGTTTGAGCTCATTCAACGGACGAAGACAATGTATATAGGAAACTGTCATTCTTGACATCTGAATTTTTTTCTTGTCACTTGACGATTTAAAAATATAATATTCTTTAGATTTGAATTCACTGATTATAGGTATCAAACCTTGTAAGATTATTCTTTAATAAACAACTCTTCATTATTATTATTTTTTTTCTTTTTTTGAATGATTAATAAAGGAAAAGATCAAATGTGAAATTTTTTTCTTTAATGAAGCTGACTAGAAGAATGAATATCAGCACGAATCTCTCACTGGGGTGCCATTAATAATTAAAATTACACCTTTGTTTATTCCCATCAGGGAATTATTAATAAATAAACAAAGATTAGTGATATGAAATCGTTTGCTCTTTTTTTTCCTTTCGATATACTGCACCTAATTATTCGATTAAATAAATCATGAGCTCTGGGGAAAAGATCTTTATTTTAAATGGAGAATTTTTTTTAAATTCCTTCGAGATTAACCTCTGAAACAGCAAATTATCTTTTTTAACGCCAAGTAGACTAATTTGTATTAAAATTTCTAGCCTTAAGACGGCTACACACGTATGCAAACTTGACAAGCCTACATGTGCAATCTTTTTGTACCAGCATGCACAAATTCCCAAGCATGCTTGTGCAAGCAACAGATTATGCCCAAAATTAACCTAAAAATGTCAAACTCGGAAGGTTATTTATTCGAAGATAACAAGAAATACTCACTTGTTTTAAACAGAGACACAATAAATATTAATATTTAAATTTAAATTTTAAATATAATAAATAAATATCAAAGTGACGTCTATAAAATGGCGGCGAGTTTTGCTTGCGAAAATATGCTTGTGCATGATTAAAATTCAATCGAGCATCAAACGGCTTGCACAATTAAAATGCTTGCGCAAAATTCTCCTACAGACGCTACAGTTTGCTTGTACAAAAAGATTGCACATGCATGCTTGTCAAGTTTGCAGTTACGTGTGTTAGAGAAGAGATGATTTAAATATTTGTGACCCGCTTCCTTCGTTAATTTATTTATTTTTCTTCTAACTAATCGCCCAGGCTCCAGAATATATAAAATTTTTCCTAAAGATACTGAAAACCTGCAACGAATGATTTAATTAAAACTTATAAAGACTATTGTCCCACCATTGCGGAACCATGAAGGCTTGAATCGGCCCCTAATACGCCATTGGTATTTAATGAATTCAATCCTCCATTCCTCAATTTGAGAGCTTTTAGTTGAGTAGACTATTATTTAACATCTCACTTTAAGAGGGTGCTTTCCAAATGCAATACCGCAAATGAGAATCACAATTAAATGTTTTATTGACGTAATTCAATAACGTCACCTTTTTTTTTTTATTAATATATAAATACCGGTTAAAATAATTATCAAATTAGTTTTTTTTATTTTTACGAATGCTACAATAATAAAAAAAAGATTAAATCAGAAACAAAATTTTTTCATAAATATTCATTACGAATTAAAAAAAAAGAATATAATTTTGAATATTGAAATAAAAAAAAAAAAAATTATTATTATTATGCATGATAAATTTTTGACAGTCAATAAAAAAAATTGTCTTGAATTTAATAGAACATTTGTCCTGTATTTTCTGGCTTTCGGTGTTAAAATAAGCTCCTCAGGCATAAGTTGAATAATAAATGATCTAGAAATTGATTGTCCATGAAATGTTGACAAAGGAAGAAAAATAGCAGAGGATGAACAATGCGAGTGTTTAATAAAAGTAGAATGAATAAAAAAAAAAACTCATTTTTTCTGTCAAAATCGCAGGCCATATGCTGCCCAACAGACATGTACAGTCAGTTTCAATATTAACTGCCGCCCCTTAAGAATAGAGCCGTAAAGTTAACAACCAGAGTGCTCAAAATACAATATAATCTTTTTTTTAATATTTCAGTGGAAATACTATTTTTTGAGACAACACTTACGGCATCTAAGCGATCTGGTTGTCTAACTTCACGGCTCTATCCTCTAGAGGAGGCGGTTAATATTGAAACTGACTGTACACGCAATACATGTATTTATTTTTACGAGAAAACTATATTTCACTTTTTTGTTTGATTGTTTGGACACCTCTGGTTTAATAAATGAAGATTGATATATAAATTTTACCGGCCAGAAGCCGGAAACATTTTTTTAAATTAATGGAATTTTCGGTCCATAAAAAAGGGAAGAATTTTGAAAATTTCATTAATTTTTATTTTTAGTCCTTACGGCATCTTAAATCATATAGACTTTAAACGATAGGCTTACTAATATTAGGTCTGTTCGATTAAGCGCTCGAGGGTGTCCGGCGCATGCGCATTAAGGAAAAACGTATTTTCTGTTACTGCGCATGTGATCTTCCTCACTACGCATGCGCCGAACGCCCTCGGACGCTTAATCGAACAGACCTACTATTTCAGAGGCGTAACTACATTGATTGGCACCCAGTGGCGTACCGAGGGGGGGGGGCGTGGGGGGCGGTCCGTCCCAGGCCCCGAGCCGGAATAGGCCCCCATATATTTATATAAAAAAAAAAAAAAATTTAATGAAAATTTCCCTTTGAGAGGGCCCGGGGCTCAAGTAAGAACAAAATTTAATGAAAATTTCCCTTTGAGAGGCCCCGGGGCCCTCAGGGCTCAAGTAAAAACCGAAAAATTTAGATAAAAAATCTGGTGTGACTGGCGCACAGCACACAACTTTCTCTTACCTTCGGTAATCGAAAGTTGTGTTCTGTGCTTGTCACACCAGATTTTTTGTGTCGACATATATTTAGTTCCCGACAGTACGGAACATTTGAATTCAGATGTAAAATTTATAAGTATGGGAAAATATTTATATTTTGTTACCATGGCAACCATTTCTCCTATCCTTCCCTATGAAATACAAGAGTAAAGTGGTCTTCAGAAGATTTCAATCGCAAAATGAGAATATACATTTTAAAGAACATCTAAAAAATAATTGATTTTTGAATTTAAAAAAAAATCGTTGGAGCAAATTTTGAGAAAATCGAAAAAAACTGAAAAAGTACATCAGTAAAGTACTAGTACTCTTTGGCCGATTTTGATTAAAAGCTTATTTTTCCGGTCCCGGGAGGTGTTTAACTTAAATATAAAATTTCAACCTCGTAGCTCAATTCCTTCATCCTTAAAATTGAACACACACCCACCCACCCACCCACCCACCCCCCCACACACACACACACACACACACAGACAGACCATGTCGCGAAAACCACTTTTTTGGATTCAGGGGACCTCAAAACGTGAAGATCCATCAAAATCTCGACATCGAATTTTTGACATGAATCCAATACTTTCTCTCTATATATATATTACATATATACATAGGTAAGAGAAAGTAAAAAAAAGCAAAATTTAATGAAAATTTCCCTTTGAGAGGCCCCGGGGCCCTCAGGGCTCAAGTAAAAACCGAAAAATTTAGATAAAAAAAAAAGCAAAATTTAATGAAAATTTCCCTTTGAGAGGCCCCGGGGCCCTCAGGGCTCAAGTAAAAACGGAAAAATTTAGATAAAAAAACAACAACAAAATTTAATGAAAATTTCTCTTTGAGAGGCCCCGGAGCCCTTGGGGTTCAGGGATATACGATATTTTAAAAATATTTTTGTGTATGGAGAAGGATTTTTAAAAATGAGCATCCCCTCAATATTAGGCCCCCTCTTCTAGTGCCGCCCCAGGCCTTCAACTGCCTCGGTACGCCTCTGTTGGCACCCTCCCCCGCAGGTACAAGAATGTCGCAAAAAAAGAAATACGTATTTGTTAATATAGAATTCCAAAAATTTTAAATTAAAATAAATACACGATTTTTGCATTCAAGGATGATAAAACAATTTTTAGGGGTGTTTTCGCTTTGCCTGTAATATTTACGATTTATATTTGGGTCCAGGCATATTTATTTATACCATAATTCATCCGATTTTTATTTTATATCAAAAGCAAAAACAAATGAAATAAAAATTAAATTTTGGGTAAAAAAAAAAAAAATCTTTTGCATATTTTTTTTTTTTCTTTTAATTTGAATTTCTAATTTAGATTTATTATCTCCTCTTTTTCTTATCAAGGCTAGTCTTCCTGGAAAATTCTTTTTTAAGCTCGTCACTACTCCCTGGGGCATTTCATCCCACGTTTAAATGTTTTTTTTAAATGTTTTTCTAACTGTAATTTTGTATTAATTAGCCTATGTTGGAACTTTTCAAAGAGCGCGAAGGAGTTTATTTGGAAGGATGCCTCTTGTGGAAAAAAACAAGAAGTAGAAATCCTATTATTCGGTCTCGAAGAACCCAAATTTTTTATTTTATTTTTTGATTATTCATTCACTTATTTAATTTTTTAAATAAATATTTTATAAAATTTATTCGTACTAACTTCCTAACGAGCTCGATAACAACAACAATAACAACAACAACAAGGCATTACTTTTTATTTAGAAAAGCTTCTAATAAAATTTTCTTTCTTTTATTATATATATAAAACACGTTTTATTTATATTATTTTGATTGGTAATATCAACTTGAATTAGTATTAGCGTCTGCAAATTTTATTATAATGACTAGCGAGTTGTGAAATTGTTAACTTAAGCCATTAAAAGTGTGTTACTTTGCCTGAGAGTTAACTTCTACAAAAGGCACTTAATGTCTTTAGTACAAATACATTCACATAAAATTATCCGATATAATCTTTAGGAAAATTATTATTATAATATATTCTATTCTAATAAGGAACTTACTGCTACTATTACTACTTCTGGTTAAAATTTGACAAAGAGAAAAATTAATATTTTAGGAAAATCTATCGTTAGCCCCATTAATGATTACGACTTTGGTTTTTAGATCTATTTGATTAAAAAAATTAAATTTCACAGAAGGAATATAAGTTATTTAATCTCATTTAAATGTATTTTCTATTTATTTAACAACCGGATAAGTTGATATAATTAGAGAGGTGGTGGGGGAAGAGTACTTAACTCGGTTGAGGTTTGTTAAAGTTTAATATCAGGCTCTGTTTATTTTAACCCAAGACGTAAGAGGAGGGAGGGGATTTAGTCAAACACTGTTGCCAACGTTTAACGTCTAGATTATTTCAAATACCAGATAGTCCACGATCCATTTTCGGCTTTAACGAATCAACGTTTCAAAAGATATTCATTATCTTTTTCTTTTTATTCGGATAATGATTCTAAAGATTAAATTTATTTTGATAAATGAACAAACTAACAAATATTAAAACTCCAATTTTGAGAACACCGAAAAACTCAAAAAGTTAATTAGTAAAGTACTAGTACTTTTTGACCTAAAGTTTTTTTTTTTTTCACAGCTCAGCGGTGTGCTTGAATATAAAATTTCAGCCTCGTAGCCCAATTCCTTGATGCTTTAAAATAGCACAGACCAGACACTAACTCAAGTACATCAATAAAGTACAAGTATTATTTAGCCGATTGTAGATGGCCGTAAGGAAAATCAATTTTAATTCTAAGGACCGTCGGAAAATAAATATTTTTGCGGTTTATTAAAAAAAAAATTATTTAGCCGATTTTATTTAAGCTTCGCCCCCTGGACCCCCTTCCAGCTGGCTCGGGCCCTCGCCTTTTTTTTAAACATTAACACTTTTTTCTCATTCACACTCACACCATCCACATTCACACTGTCTTTTCGGCAGCTCAGGCCATATAAGACATTTACGATAACCGTTATTTATGAATTTATATATATTAGGGTCCAGGCATTTTTATTTATCTGGTATCCAGATGGCTTAAATAAAATCATCGGACTGCCTGGGGTCCGAACCCGCGACGTTTGGTATATGAGGTTAGCACGCTAACCTCTACACCACGCCCCGTGGGCTCGCCTTTTCTTAATTATGAAAACAAAAATTATCATGATTATATTCCAATCCAGTGAATGCTTGAGGATTTGTTTACATTCATGGAATACACAATTGGAAAGAATACATAAATATTTCTCTATACATTTCTTATGAGAGAAATTGTAACTTTAAGAATTAATAACTCGAAAAGTTATAGGAATTTCGGGATAAAAATAATGTTCCTATAATCATCACATCCGAGTTTTATACATTTTATACAGTTTTATCCGTGATATTTGTATAAAACTATAAAATCATGTATAAAGCCCAACTCTGATCCCGAACTCGTTTTAAATCTAATTTTTACTATTAATGGGCACCCTCAAATCATAAGTGACTGACTTATGTTGTTTATGCAATGAACGTTTATTGCGGGGTACTATTTTGAAGAGGAAGGAATGGGAAAACTTACTTAGTTATTTTCCAGAATACGCATCTACTTTTAAGGAAGCGTATACAGCAAAAAAAGCATATTTGAAAAAATGTGACTTAGGTGGTTTTTGAAATAACCGATTCAATTATTATGCGCATTATTACATAAACACGCAAAAGCTTTTTTTGCAGGATATTATCCCCATGCGTGACATTTTAGGCCTAACGCCACCAAATAACCTTCATTTTGAAATTATATTATCAAAGTATTTTCTTCTCTAAATGAAATTGAATAAAAAAGTAGCTGGGATTTAATATGATTTTTTTGCTAGATTCTATTAGCGTTATTGGATGGTGGGCATGCTTGGATCCGCCTTTCCCGTTACAATAGACTGAAACAATTTGAACTTTGAGTTGAACTAAATGACTTGGGGGAAATCTCAGCCATAAGAAAAGGAAGGAAAAAACAACGAGAGCTCTCTCTTCTATTACAGTCTGCAAGACCAATGTTTCCTTGATTAGATGTCTGTATTAATGAATTAACTTCGCACTGCCTCCTCGCTCTAATCGTTCCTTCATCAAAACCCTAAAATCTTGATCTCAGAGGATATGCAAATCAAATGGCTTCCTCGATCTGTTTAATAACTTTTTTCATAAAAGAAAATAATTTTTATTTTATTGGCCAATTGGGATGAGAGAGTAACATAAATTTTTATTTATTTGTTATCATACATGCCGTAGAAAGACTGCTAAATCAATATAATCTTATCTTT
>JAKCPI010007264.1:0-16240 GCA_023213315.1 Euborellia annulipes | reverse complement strand
TTTTATACTTGTGATTATTTCATTGTTTTTAAAAAAAAAATATATATTTTTATTGGAAACTTTCATTGTTCAAACCTAGAAAATTTTAAATAAAGATTTTCATTTTCGTTTATAAAAAACAATGAAATAATCACAAGTAGAAAATGCAGGGGCGGGACTAATATTGTCCCTCACAGTACCTGTATAATTTGTATTGTAATAATATTTCGCTAGCACTAGCTTCTAGTTACCAAGGTCAAGGTTTCTCATCCCGTGGGACAAAAAATCTATTTTAATTGGATTGGCTTCCAAATTCAATTGAAATAAATAGAGACGGTGTCAAAATAGCCTTCCATGCCGAAAAAGACTTTAAATGAAATAAAAAAAAATATTTGTGTCGTTTAAAATCTATATAGCCTAAGATGCCGAAGACTAAAAAATCTAATTAATTAATAAAAAAGAAAATCATAATCCGCCGTAGCACAGTGGTGGAGTTCTTGTCTCTTGTGCTAGGAGTCAAAATTTTGTCTGTCTCATGTGCAAAAATTTAATTCAAACCAATCAATCAATTGAAATAAAAATAGAAAATAGCCTCCGAAGACCATAATTAAAATAATAATCCAAAAATAGCTTTAAAAAAAAGGCAATAAAGTTGCACAATCTTTTACGACCTCTCTGATTAAGAGAAAGTTTTCTAACTTCGTCGTCGTCTATTTTTACTTTGTCTTACCTATATATAGTAGTAAGAAAGTATTGGATCCATGTTAAAAATTCGATGTCGAGATTTTGATGAATTTGATGGACACGTTTTGAGGTCCCCTGAGCCCATAAAAGTGGTTTTCACAACATGGTCTGTCTGTGTGTGTGTCAGAGAACAAAATATCTCATCAACGAAAAGAGCTAGGAGTTTGGAATTTTATATTTAAGTTAGGTACCCCCCGGGGACGTGACACTAAGCTTTTGAACAAAATCGCCCAAAGAGTACTAGTACTTTACGGATGTAATTTTTAATTTTTTTTTTTTTTATCTCAAAACTCGCTCTAACGATTTTGATTAAAATTCAAATCAATTATTTTTTAGATGCTCTTTCAAATGTATATTTTCATTTTGCTCTCAAAATTGTTTTAAGCACAGTTTACTCCTCTACTTTTTTTTTTTTTTTTAAACATTCACACTTTTTTTTCTCATTCACACTGTCTTTTCGGCAACTCAGGCCATGTAAGACATTTACGATAACCGTTATTGATTTAATATACATATATGGGGTCCAGCGGCGTAACTAGCCTTTGAGGGCGGAGGGGGCGTCGTTTTTTAAGTTGTAATATAATTTAAAAGAAAACACTCCGTGTTTTTGGACAATCTATGGAAAGATTATGATAAAATAACCGTCCCTGGGCTATATTTTAGATGCCTTAGGGCGCCTATGTAGGTATAGAGGGGCGCCAAAGGCCTGATGCGCCTGGCCTTATTTAAGCCATTTGGTATCCAATTGGCTTAAATAAAATCATCGGACTGCCTGGGATCCGAACCCTCGACGTTTGGGATACGAGGTTAGCACGCTAACCTCTACACCAAGCCCCGAGGGCACTTTTGTACTTATAGTTGACCGGGCAAATGCCAGAGGCCATCGGCACTTATACCATACTTTGTACATTTTTTTTTTTGTTGGGAGAGAAGTTGATTACACAAGTTTCCTCGTGTGAACACGAGTCTTCAGACGGCAGTCAATTTCTAAGCAACTATTTGCCTCAAATCCGCCCCTTGTGAAACAGGCTTAATAGGGCCTATATCGGTGGAAACTAAATATATGTAGACTCATAAAATATGCTGAGACCAGTCACACCAGATTTTTTGATGTAAAAACTATGGCATCTAAATATTTTCCTTTTTAGTATTTTTCTCAAATGCAAGGTGATATTTTTTTTTTATAGTGAGCCTATTGCGTAGCATTTTATCTTGCTACCTCACTTTTTTCTCTCCATCCGTGTATTTTTTTCTTAAGTAAGCACACACCGCACCCCATATGACCGGCTCTCTCCCTCTTATAGAAGATTCGCTAAAAAAGCAGGAAAAGTATTTTTTTCGTTCTTATAATTCAATGACAATGTATTATAATATTATTCCTTTTTTATTCTCTCCGAAAGGCAAGTGCACGTATTATACATTCATACATTGATTAATAAGTATTATCCGGCTTCCATTTGCCACTTGAAAATTTCTAACAGTATAAGATGGGTATGAATATTGCGCTGCAGGATGGATGGGAGGCCATCAGGCCAGAGGAGGAAGGGCTTTGTCAAATATTCGCGCATCTATATTTCACTCCCGGCTGCTCTTCCATGTCTTATAATTATACCTTCGCATATATAGGGTGTTTCGTCAATAGTTAGAGATTTTTTCTCGAAATAATATTACTAAATCAAATAATTAGCCCAAACATGAATACTTAAAATATCTGAGAGGTAAAAGTTATTTGAGAGTTACAGAGGAGGAATTAATTACCCTATCGAGAAAATAAATTAAAAACGAGTGGAAGTTTCATTTTTATTTGAAATTGCTATCGCCGTTTATTTGCCTGAGGTGCTTACGTGCTCGAAGACACACACCTCAAACCCACCCGGCCTCCCCTGAAGTTACATCATCCTATCCCTAATTATTCCTCCTCCTGCGTTCGTTTCTAGCTAGTAAAGTAATCCTTATTTCTGGTTCCACCTGGTCCTAGTTTGAGGAGGGACTCCCTTAGCACCGGCGTGTAGCCTACTCCTTTCGAAGCATCACTAGGAAGAAACCTTCTTTACGTCCCTTCCAGTAGCATATCCAGGTGGGGGCGAAGGGGGGCGCTCGCCCCCGCCCCTCGCGCATCTGTTTTTCCCAAAATCTACGACTTTTTTTGAAATTTCATAATCCATTTTATATCACAAATCCGGAGAAAAATTACAAAAAAAACCCGACCGAGATTAGAATACTAAAAAAAAAAAGGTCGAACAAAAAACGGCGCCCCAGTTGAGCTTCGCCCCCTCCTCCCTCGAAGGCTAGTTACGCGGCTGGGGTCCTTTCCACAGGACGGGATTTCGCAGCAACTCCCTCTCCTCGTAGAGTTGCCTGTGGGCTATTGTGGTGAAATCCTATATTTCAATCCAGGGCTTTATTTAATGAAAAAAAAAAAAAAAAAAACAGAATTTGAACAGGGAACTTCTTTGTAGAGCCGACACCCTAGCCCGCTACACCAGAGAGCTCCCTTATTTTTAATTAATTTTATTATTCCTCTTGGAAATCAATACTACTCTTTTTTAGTTGTTTGTATTCTGTTGAGATATTCATTAATAATAATAAAAAAACTTTAAGATACATTTCTTTAGTATAGGAAGAGGGCTCGAAGACTGATAAAATGAAATAATAAATAATCTCAATTTGTCCATGTTAGGTGCAAACACCCTATACATACATACATAAGAGGCACAGTAAAGTGAAGACTGAGGGCAGTGGGGGAAGTTTTAAGGGTATTAGACGACGCCATTCATATCTCCCGAATGAATTGAACCCCCCATCCAGGTTAAACATTAGAGGCTGGCACAGTTTGAAATATGACGTCATAGGAATTTCATTATGCCTCATGGGGGGAAGTGCATGTTTTATTTGCAGGCTTTCTCTCTCTCTCAGTGCCGTTTACGCCTTCGGCAGGCTTCCTTCTCCACCTCCTTCTAGCATTCCATACCATACTACTACCTTCTCTTTATCTCTTCCAATAGATTAAAATTATCATCAGCTCATATATGACAAGAGGGCATTTAAAAAGAAGAATATTAGTATTATACCCTTGACTATAAAACTTAGAGAAAACACAGTTAATTTTAATAAAATGATAATCAAATTTATTAAACTTCACCAATTCAGCATCAAATAGAATATTACTCTAATTCTTCATTCCCATCAGAAGTAATAATATTATAAATATAATGATAGATCATTAAGTTAAAAATATTAGTCATATAAATATTTTTCTTAAAGTTTGAGATTAACTGACAAAAAATTGGGAATGTGATTAATTCAATAAACTAACGAACCAATAAATATAAATAAATAAAAAAATTTAAACTTTCGACCTTTGACTCTCGTTGAAATATTCTGTAAACTCTCGTTGAAATATTCTGTAAATTAAAATTAAATACTAGGTTATTTGTTTCAAAGGTTTTAACATAGTATTAAGACTAAAGCCCAGTTAACCCCCCCCCCCCCACCCCCCCCCACACACCCCCCCCCTCTCCCCCCTTATTTTCATTCTTTTATAATAAATCGTTTTTTTCCTCTTTTAACCGTAAAAATTTTTACCCGTCCCCACCCCCCGGTTTGTTAGTAGTTAGCGCAATAAAGCCCAAATGGCACGAACACTTTCTTGTCTGTGTGATAAATGCAGACAAAAATTATTAAAAAGGCTCTTTTGGCCTATTGTCTTACTTTGAAAAAGGTACTTATCAAACAAGCAAGAAAACTTTAGTTCTAAGGACCGCCGGCCCAAAATAAATATTTTTACCTATTATCCGCTTTTTTGGAGATATTTCTTTCGATCCCAGTGATATTGAATCATCTTCAGTACAATCAACAGATTTTTTGCATATCGGTAATTTCTCCCATCCAATATGACAAAATAGCTGAGCATTCCATGAATGCAATTTTATTTTATTACTTATAAAAATTGCATGCAATGCAAAAGCTATTTTGTCATATTGGATGGGAGAAATTACCGATATGCAAAAAATCTGTTGATTGTACTGAAGATGATTCAATATCTCTGGGATCGAAATATCTACAAATAAACGAATAATTCGCCAAAATATTTATTTTTGGTCGATGGTCCTTAGAATTAAAATTGATTTTCCTTACGGCCATCTACAAACAACAAGAAAGCTTTAGTCTGCGTGCCATTTGGGCTGCCTAACTACCGGGCTCTCAATACTATTGCATATAATCTCACTACTATTGCAATAGATGGCTTGTATATACTGTAGATATATAAAATTTTAAAATTAAATTAAAAACACTAGGTTATAAGTTTCAAAGATTTATTAAAATTTAATATTTTTTAGCATTTAATATACCATCATCAGCATATGTATTGTGACTAACGCACAGGATTTAGGCAATCCAAATGGTACACAGACAAAATTAATTCTAAAAAGAAATTAAGTTATTTTTTTCTGATAAGACTTGGAGATAATTTTTATTTTGATATAATTTGAAAATAGAATATTAAAAAAAAAATTATGGAATTTTGTGAAAAAGGTTCACAATGTGTTTTTTTGACAAGGTTCTGCCCAATACAGGCTTGTGCCATTTGGGTTGCCAAAATCCTGTGCGTCAGTCTCAATACATATGCTGATGATGGCATATTAAGTGTTTTTAACAAAATTAAAAATATTAATTGTTAATAAACCTTTGAAACTTATATCCTAGTGTTTTTAATTTAATGTTTCAACTAGAGCCAAAGAATGATAGTTTAAATTTTATATATATATTTTATATACGCGCAGTGGCGTAACGTACGCCCCCGCAGACCCCGCGATGCGGGGGGCCCCGGACCTTGGGGGGCCCTCGGGCCGGGCCGGGCTAAAAAACTAGCTCCGATAAAAAAGGAAAAATGAATGAAGATAAAAAAAAAAGATAATGAAAATTTCTCTTTGAGAGTGCCCGGGCCCTCAGAGCTCCGGTAAAAACGGTAACAAATTTAATGAAAATTTCTCTTTGAGAGGGCCCGGGGCCCTCAGAGTTCAGGGATATACGGTATTTAAAAAATATTTTTTGTATGGTCTAATAATGGGGCCCGAAATAAAGGTTTGCGGGGGGGGGGCCCAGCTAAAAAACGTTACGCTAGTGTATACGTGTACAGTGTACAATTTTTCAAAATAAAGCTGTATATTAAAAACATAAAATACTTTCTATCCAAAAGAATTCTTTGAAAGAGAGAATATTAAATTAAAAAAAAAAGTAGGCACAGCAAATTTTTGATCTTTCTGCCATCATATAGTAGACATGTTAGAAAATTAAAGTTTATAAAGTAATAATAATAATAAAAAGTTCTTTAGTTAAAAGAAGCAAGAGTGTAATATTAAAAACAAGTAGCTCTTTTTTAAGAAGATTTTTTTTTAATCACAAACCTCAAAAAAACAAAACAAAAACA
The DNA here is from genome assembly GCA_023213315.1 of Euborellia annulipes. Classification (NCBI taxonomy): domain Eukaryota; kingdom Metazoa; phylum Arthropoda; class Insecta; order Dermaptera; family Anisolabididae; genus Euborellia; species Euborellia annulipes. The sequence continues at coordinate 10,086 of JAKCPI010007264.1, read as the reverse complement.
AAAGACTTTGATCTTTAAACAAGCATGTGAAAATACTAAAGAGGAGTTTAAAAAAAGAATGCAATAACCAAGTTAAGAAAAAGAGTGTTTAGTTCGCTTTTTTTTAGATAAACAAAATTGCTTTCAATCTCTTATTATTAGAAAATTTAAGGAAGAAGAGGAAGAGAGAATAGATTATATTGGAAAAAAAAATTATCTAATATATTGGCATCTATGTTAATAAAATTTGTAATAAAAAAAACTGAAAAATATATAACACAAGTGGTAAGCCCGCCTTCGGCGACCAATTGCAAAATTTTACAGTTTCAAATTTCCCTTAGGCACTTACATACAGGGACAGGAAGTCAGCGGCTAGCTCTTTATATATAGTAATGATCATTTTCTTTGAGGTCTGTCTGGTAGAAAAAAATTTAATAGGAAGGGACGAATCTATATATTGCCAATATATAATTCGCTAATGTCCGTCTGTCTGTCACGCTCTATTTGGGCAACTTTCCGTTGAAATTTCGAAACCAAATTTTTTATGCTTCATGAGGACCTTCTAGGGATTACAGGAAAATTATTTTTATCCCAAAATTCCTATAACTTTTTGAGTTATTAATTCTTAAAGTTTCTCCTATAGGAAATGTATAGAGAAATATTTATGTATTCTTTGCATTTGTCTATTCTATGAATCTAAACAGATCCTCAACCAGGCACTAGATTGGAATATAGTAATAATTTTTTTTTTTATTAAAATGCCTGGACCCCAAATATATGTATATACTATTATTAAACAAGAGTTATTGTTACAATTCTTATATGGCCTGAGTTGCTGAGAATACTGAGTCTATGTGTGTGTGAGTGGAAAAAAAGTGTGAGTGTTTTTATTAATAAATTTTTTTTTTTCATAATTAAAAAAGGCGAGAGCCCGCCGCAGGCAGGCCCGAGGTGTAGGTCATACTAATTAAGAAAAGGCGAGGTTCCGCCGTAATTTTGAATTTAAATCCGATTCAGGGTTTAGGATTTGGATTAAAACACAAATTCTTTCTTAGTATTTAGAATAGGAATCAATCCTTTTTCAATGGGATTTAGTTCATAGATTAAAAAAAAATTTATTTAATTATTACTTAACAAATTGTATGTTTGTTTTGGTTGGTGGTCCAGAGAACTATAAAATGAATTTCTCAGTGGGAATAATTTCCCATCAACGACCCCGACCCCAAACTAGATTTTGACTCGGAGAAAAAACGTCCCATCAAAAAAAATTTCGACCCTTTTTTTTAGAATTTATCCATCCCTGCCTATAATAATATTTTGTCTTATTATAAATTTATTTATGAGAAATTCCAGGTAGGCCTATTTAAATATTTTCTTCCCATGTATAGATTTAAATTGATTGATTTCCTTATTTTTATTTCTTATTTACTTTATTTGATAAAAAATTTTCTGATTCTTCAATTGAAGAATCCAAAGATCCATGAATAATTCAATTTTTACATTTGTCAATTTAATATTCGAATTTGCAAGAATTGAATATAAAAAAATACTGTCTATTTCCTTTTTTCATAAAAATAATGCCATTGATGTTTACTTTAAGCAAACAAACGTAAAATGCTCTTCTATTCAGCTCTCGGTTTCCTTTTCTTTGAGACCTTTATTATTTCTCTTTCTCTTTGTTACTGCGTTGTTGTTTTATATAAACATATATTCACAATTTTTTTGTAAATATTAAAAATAATAGCCTCTGGGGGTGTTAAACTGAACTCTAAGCTCTTATTTTGTTAAAGAAGATGGTTATATATTTTTTTAAATTTTTAACAGTGTTTAAAATTTTAACACTAATATTTAATCCATATATTTTCATTTTTTTTTTTTTGGAATTTGTGTGTAAGTGTAGGCCTATATGTGGGTAGGGGGGGGGGGTTAAATTCCCACATTTCCTTTTTGATAAACCCTCACATGCATTTAATAAAATTTTATTGAATCAAATTAGAAACCAATTGATATAAGTAAATGTCTTGATAATTTGTATCCTCATTTAATATCTCTGAAGATGGTCCTAAATAGGACCGAAACGTCAGCATTGAGGAGAAATAAAACGAAATTATAATTAGCTGCTCTCTCTTTTTTATTCTTATTCTACTTCATCAATTCAACCAGCTATAAAACCTTTCAATACTTAATATATAATGTAGCCTATTGTTTAAAAAAAAAAAAAAAATCTGATGTGACTCTCTTACCTCCTCTTCGTAAATGAAAAATTATATTCTCTGCTTGCCACGCCAGATTTTTTGTGTTGACATATAATTTAGTTTCCGCCAGCCAATACATTTGAATTCAAGATGATAAATTTATAAACATAGAACGATATTTATACTTATTTTGTTACCTATTTCTCCTTTCTTTCATATGAAGTACGAGAGTAAAGCGTGCTTTAAATACTTTTGAAATTAAATTTTAAAGAGCATCTAAAAAATAATTGATTTATGAATTTTAATCAAAATCGTTAGGGCGAATTTTAAGATAATAGATAAAAAACTTAAAAAGTACATCTGTAAAGTACCAGTACCCTTTGACTAATTTTATTTAAAACCTTATTTTCAAATGTAAGGGTGGTACCCTACTTAAATATAAAATTTCAACTTGGTAGCTCAGTTGTTTGAGATATTTTAGAAATTTGCCTGCAATGTTCTCTATATGCAACCAAACACACTTGTCTTCAATGCGAGTCATATTCTCAAATATCCAATGCATAACTTTCATTACAATCGATTATTTTTAAAATACAGTAATATTATCTATTACAATCGATTATAAATATAATAAAGGATTTTTAATTAAGGGCTCATATTAATTATTCCTATAATAAGAAAAAAAAGTAAAAATTACTGTTTCTTCGATTCCAAATATTTTCATTCTATCTTAATGTACTGTATTTTCCATCTCTCTCTCTCTATATATATACCCGTATATATTAAGAAAAGGATTATAATTTGAATATTTATTTTCTCTATCAAAAAAATTGGTGATGATAATTGAGGAAAAATATTCGAGAAACGAACGAACAAGGAAGCAGCATGTGTATTGAGGGTAGGATTTAAGGTCCATTAGTGAGCAGCCAAGTAAATCTCTCTCTCTCTTCTATCATCCCTTTCATCGAGAGAGAGAGAGGCTTTGTTGGTTGCTTGATCCATGATTGTGATGCTGAGACATGTCTCTCCCCCCACTCTTTACTTTTGGCCATACTTGTCCTCGTTCATTTGCCAGATGATGGCTGAATAAATATCGCGTATAACGAACGATGAGTTAGCTGGAGAGGCTCTTTGCTCATTTTTTTCTCTTATTCGTCGTCTGGAGAACTAGAGTTAAGAGAACTCTTTTGCTGATTTCTCGAATGACTGATTTTTTAGGTGGTTCTTTTAATAGGTTTCAAATTCGATGCCTAACAAGCTTTTAATGATGTCAGCAAAAAGAATTTGAGGATCTTATTATATATAGGCCTATGATTAAATATATAAAAATACGGAATGATGAGAACTAAATTGACTTCCTTATTTTAACTTCTCGCGAAAATTTTATTTTACCTCTTCTTCTTCTTCTGTCCTCGCCATTATTAATCCCGCGGTGCGGGAAATCTGGTGTGACAAGCACATAACACAACTTTCCATTATCGAAGGTAAGAGAAAGTTGTGTGCTGTGTGACCAGTCACACCTAGGGATGAAACGATACGAGTAAATACAAGTACTTACTCGATACTTTTCTTTCGATACCAAGTACTTTTGGAATCGATACTTTGGGATCGAGTACCAAGTAAGTATCGGTCAAAAATACTCGTATCGATACTCGGTCCACGTACGCGATGATTAGTTTAGTCGGAAGAACATTTACCTACATTTGTTCTTATTTACAATGAAATGGTTTGTACAGTATGGGACAATACAGTATTAAGTCCCATGCGTTTTCCTCTTGTGATTATTTCATTGTTTTTAAAAAAATATTATATACTTTTTAAGGGAAACTTTCATGGTTCAAACCTAGAAAATTTCCAATAAAGATTTTCATTTTCTTTTATAAAAACAATGAAATAATCTCAAATAGAAAACGCATGGGTGGAACTTAATATTGTGGAGATTCGCAGGGACTTTGAAGTCAGAAGATTAAATAAAAAACTTTTATTTAATTTCTATTTGTCGACGTTTCGGTCTCCAATCCTTCATCCGGTCAATTATACACGATCTTAGGTATTTTAATATTCATTGCAATTAAAAATATATAATTTATTTTTACTTGATATGTACAAAAATATTATCATATACTTGCTACTCGGAGGTCTCCGATGATGAAGGTCGTGATTGACGACCGAAACGTTAGCAAAAAGAAATTAAATAAAAGTTTTTTATTTAATCTCCTGGCTGCAAAGTTTTTGCTTATCTTTAATTGTACGAAAAAATTGACCGATACGAGTAAGTATCGATACTTTTCAATCGATACCGAGTAGGTACTCGATACTTTGCGACCGATACCTGTATCGAGTAAAAGTATCGATACCTCAGTGGTATCGTTTCATCCCTAGTCACACCAGATTTTTTTTTAAATATCTCGCGACACCCCTTAGCCATTCACACGGCACCCTTGAGTGCACTGGGGAACAATGCTCTATATAAACAAACCGCAAGTAGTTTATTGAACGAACTCAAATAAAAAAGTACATCTTTGGTAATGAATAAATTATCTTCTTTTAATAGGTAACAAATTACTATACATATACGTCTCAAATTAGAGGCTAATATTATGACAACATCGAAGTTATTTTCCCAAATTTTATTTACAATAATTCAATTTAATTTTTCCACCCATTGCTATCTCTCTCTCTCTCTCTCTCTCTTTTTGATGCCCTTAGGGTGCTGAGCAAATTATCCCATTTTCCTCTCTATTTCCATTATTTTATTTAATCTAAATTAAAGTTAGCTTGTTAATAGAGTTCTAGCTCGAGGCGGTCAAACTCTAAAAATGAATAATTAAATTATTAAAAGGCAGTAAACTAAATTTATATAGAAATATGACATCTAAACAAGTTACTTACAACAATAATAATTTTTTATTACTCTTATGAGAGAAAATTTTGAAATCAAATATTGCTTTATACTGTAATATGTATTCATTCATAATGAATTCAGAAGCAAGCGATAAGATTCTTATTTTACTATTCATATTCTATCTTTCTATTAATTGAAAGGACATTCGTACCTTCTTATCATTAAACAGAGAAATTTTTTTTAAAGGATAATAAATAATCTAAGATTTAATAATTCACATACATAAATAATATTGATTTTCAAATTCATATATTATAATATGATAAGAAAGTCATCTCTCTCGTATTCTTTCTCTTTTTACTTTTTTTTCTATATTGTAAACGCGAATAAAAAAAAAAAAATCTAGAATACTTTGTTGGCTTTGTATGAAATTGAAGATGTCTTGCCATATAAGTGTGTATGTATAAATCTCCCCGTTTTGTATGTGTGTGTTGGTTGGTGGTCGCTGATAACCCAAAGCCCTTTCCTCATGTCTCTTTCTCTCCTGGGGCCCTTTCCTTTACAAGGAGCCCTCTCAAGTACCAACACCCGTCTTCTTCATTTTCATCTTCCTCTCACTCCCTCTTTTCAACTCAAGTGGCCAATTTACCTAAGGAGACAACCAAAATGGTTAAAAGTCACTTGAAAATTTCAATTATAATAAACGTTACAATATATAAGAAAAAAAAAATCAATCTTTATCACAAAGCTTTTTTGATAACTTCATATATAAAGAAAAAAAAAATTGTTATAAGAAGATGCTCATATTTGATGCCTTGAAATTGGTGTTTTTCAAGTATAAAAAAAAGGGAAAAAAATTCGCTTATTGGTAAATTGATTGATTTTATCGATTTAATTCACGACCTTTTGATTCAAAATGGGGTGAAAAAAATTTATCTATCAAAAGAATAAAAATATTGAGACTATTTTGAAAAGATTTGTCATACATATTATTCGCCCTCTGAGAGATTACTCAACCTCTATCTCCTTTTATGATGCAGGCGAGGATCACTGAAGGAGCAGCAAAACGTTTTTTTTTGGTATCCAAATGGCTTAAATAAAATCATCGGACTGCCTAGGATCCGAACCCTCGACCCTTGGTATACAAGGCGAGCTTATTTAAGCACATTTGAATTCAAGATATAAAATTTATAAACATAGAAAAATATTTATATTTTGTTAATAATAATAACCATTTCTCCTATCTTTCCTATGAAGTACAAGAGTAAATAAAGTGTGCTTCATAAGATTTCAATGCCAAAATGAGAATATATATTTGAAAGAGCATTTAAAAAAATGTAGACCAAAAAAAAAAGATCATGTTGCTTCTTTTATTCTTTTATTTAAATTAATCTAAAAAGAGATTTTTATTCTTCTTAAAAGTGTTAAATATTTATTAAAATAAAATTAAAATAAAAGCGTGGGGCGTTCCGAGTGGGGTCTCAAGGGACTAAGAATATACAATTTCTTAAGCTATCAATGAGCGCCCCACGCTTTTATTTTACAATAAGTCATAAATATTCAACAATTAAAAAAAATGACATTACATTCTTTTTAGATCAATTTAAATAAAATTTAATTTTAATCTATAGGTTTCTTTTTCAGAGGCGTCATTTGGCGAGGGCATATGCCCCCCCCCCCTCCCCAAGGCTCTGATCTTTTTTAAATTTTATATTATTTTAAATAAAATATTTAAAAATATATCTACGTGTATATTAAACTGTAAAACATTAATTAAATAAAATATCCTTTGGTCAAGGCCTACCTATTTCTAAATTTTAAGAAAAAAAAAAAAAAGTTTACCCCCTCCCACCTCTAAGAAAAAGTTGAAATGACGCCTCTGCTCTCTTTAAGCCTTGTTTAAAGGAAATGTCTTAAAGATTGGAAATTCTTCTTGATCAATAAAAAAACAAAAGACTCCTTCTTTGTATAATCCCAAATTTTGTTTGATCTCTACACACACACACCTCAACCTACCTCGAACCTTGTAAATTTAATCTATTTGCGGCACCAACTCTTATTCAATCCAGTCATCTATTTTTTTTTTTTTTTTTTTATTTTTATAAAATAAAGAAGTGTGCACAATAAGATAAATCCGAGAAGCACGTGTCTTTACTAACCTTCGAAATAGGGTATAGAAAGATTAATCTTAAGATGCCACCCTTTGTCAACTGTTTAGGCTGACTGTCGTCTTCTTTTCGTTGTTGTCCCCTACACATACATACACACTCACGGATTAAAAAGGCCCCAGTCCATGTTTCAAAGCTTTGTTGCTTGTCCGATTGCGATTCCTGACCTCTGACCTCTGCCTTCTGCCTTCATCTAGACGCCATTGTCGACACCAAAAAGGACGAAGGCTTCCTTGATTGAGCTTCATGTCTTCGTCGTCGTCGTCAACAATCTATTTAACTCTCCTTTGTCCAGATTAAATATTTCCTCTTTGTACACTCATGTTTCGTGATTTTATCTTTTAACTAATTTTTTTGTTTTTAATTGTGTTCTCGATAATGGAAAAAATATTTTTTTTATTTTAACAAATAGGGGAAGTTCGGGGATTATGGAATACCATAACTTTTAATAGTTATAGGAAGTTGTTGGATGATGTTAGAAAAAATAAGGCCGAACTGAAACAAACCCTGGAGTGTTTTAAACACGATCTTTGTGATTTTAAGTTTCAAAAAAAAAAATCTGGTGTGACTGGCGCACAGCACACAACTTTCTCTTACCTTCGGTAATCGAAAGTTGTGTTCTGTGCTTGTCACACCAGATTTTTCGTGTCGAGATTGATTTAGTTCCCGACAGTACGTACCGTTTTTTTGAGTAAACAAAAAAAAAAAATGAAATTTTCCGGGTAATGCGGACCAAGCTGGTAATATGGAATAGGGATGGAGGCAAATATGGAATACATGTTGTCGTGTAGGGTAATATGGGAAGCGTTTGCATTTCGAAAGAAAATTCCAATTAATCTTCGTTACATGTATTAATATTTGGTGGGAATTTAAAAAGAATATTGAACATATTTATTTTCTATTCTATATATATTTTGTATACCTTATTAGCCGACTCGCCATTCTAGACAATTATGGCATCTCAACAAGCTCATGGTGAAAATCAGTTTGCGAGAACCACTGCATTGAGAAATTTATCTCTCCTATTCGTATGTTTTACAACAGATTTTTACCAAATAAGTCATTGTAATAAGTACACAGAGTTTCACAAAAACCTACCTCGAAAAAAAATCAGATGGCTTGAAAAAATAATTATTTCTCTGAATGACAACCAATTGCTCTGACGGGATAACGACAACTACCACTCAAAGGCGAGGACTCTGGTTGACGTTTGACAAGCATCAGATAAATTGCAGCATCTAAGGGGGCCTAGATTTGCCGGTATTCCATATTACCAGAGTATGCCATAATCCCCGAACTTCCTCTACATCTCCCTACTTCTTGGTGATGAAATAAAGATCTTGTTTTATTATCCAACGATTTTATTTTATTTATTCATTTATTCAAAATAATTAACCAACAAATTATTAGAAATGAACAGAACAAATAAATTATCCAGAGGGACCCGAGTCCTCTCCCCTTGAACTGAAAAAAATTTTAATCGTATTTTTTAGATACATTCGTAGTCAGAAATTTTTGATGGGGGGGGATCAAGAAATTTTTTTCAAAAATTAAAGATTATTTTAGGATATTTATAAATCATTTTGGTTTTTTTTTTTTAGCTAGAGTAAATTATTATATTTTACTTTCTCTTACCCTATGTGAAATATAATTTGTATTAAATATCTACTCATGGATTGGGTCTCATGGGGGGGGTTTGAACCCCCCCCTGGTTACGCCTATGGATACATTACAAAAGTATACAAAATTATTCGTGCTACAGACTCATGGGAGTTTTTGACCCCCAAAACCCACACACTTAGATACGCCTAAGTAAACATCTCTATCTTCAATGAATCAATAAAAAAAATCTAAATGAAAAAGATAAATAATTATTTTCTTTATTTGTTATTAATACTTACTAATAGCGATTATTATTTAAATAAAATTTTTTTGAGAAATTATTTGTATTTAAAAATAAGATAATCCATATATAAATTAAAATAATAAGTAAATTAATCACTAAAGTAAATACCTTATCTTTATTTCTATTTTGGACATGATTCAGTGATCTTTCTCTAGTTTTCGCTATTAATATTTATTTTTTTTATATTAAATTTTCTATATTATTTTAATAAAATTGAAAACGAATATCTTCTTAATCAAGGTAATTATTTTTTTCTCATTCAGCACCAGCGTTTTTTCCTATAGATTGTTTCAAAAATAATATTAGAATCGTCCCACTTGTTAATTAAAAAAAGTTAATTTTTAATTCCTTACCGCTGTCACTAAGACAAATCGACTTTAAAATTATAAGGGTATTTTATGGGTGATAGAATTTTTCTTTCTTGAAAGGCAGAAGAAAATGAAGCTAGGATTTTTTCTTTAGAAAATATATTTTTAACACCTAACGTTTCGGTATTGTTTAAATCCATCTTTGGAGCTGTTAGTTGTCACTATATTCATAAGATGGCTTTTACCAAGGCCGAAACGTTATTTGTTACAAATATACAATATTTATTAAAGAAAAATCCTGACTGCATTTTCTCCTTCTGCCTTAATATAATTCACGGATCTATGCGTAAATCCTACACTGGGTTGATATTTAAAATAAACTTACTAATTAATTAATTAATTAAATTCAATAGTTTTCATGTCTTGGTCATCCTTTCAAGATGGTATTAAGAGTGAATAAAACAAAAACTTTAATAATGAGAAGAAATAAGGCAGCCGAAAGTAAATAAAGAAAAAATATTCTTCTTTTTCTGTTTTATTTAATACAAATGTCGACGTTTCGGCATATTTTTCCGGCCTTCATCAGGGACAGAGTGAATCATCACTGGTGAATCAGAAGTCATGTTTACCGCCGAATGTTCGCACCTATAATATGCCAGAAGTTGTCAAGAGCCCCTCTAAACTC
>JAKCPI010007263.1:0-23156 GCA_023213315.1 Euborellia annulipes | reverse complement strand
ATTATTTTATTTATTACAGCATATTATCCTTTTAAATAATGTTTTTTGGAATATGTCGGATATGTGAAAGGCTACTGTAAAACTGTTGCGTTTAAAATTTATATGCCAGTTTTCAAGCAGCTTCCCTGACTTGAACATATTCATTTGAAATAATTAGATCCAGCCCTTGTACTATCAGGCTGATGAATATTTATTTGTATCATTTGGATGCTAACTAGATGGTAAAAAGAAATGTACAGTGAGGGACAATATTAAGTCCCATCCATGGGTTTTATACTTGTGATTATTTCATTGTTTTTAAAAAAATATATATTTTTTATTGGAAACTTTCATTGTTCAAACCTAGAAAATTTTAAATAAAGATTTTCATTTTCGTTTATAAAAAACAATGAAATAATCACAAGTAGAAATGCAGGGGTGGGACTTAATATTGTCCCTCACAGTACCTGTATAATTTGTATTGTAATAATATTTGCTAGCACTAGCTTCTAGTACCAAGGTCAAGGTTTCTCATCCTGTGGGACAAAAATTTATTTTAATTGGATTGGCTTCCAAATTCAATTGAAATAAATAGGGACGGTGTCAAAATAGCCTTCCATGCCGAAAAGACTTTAAATGAAATAAAAAAAAATATTTGTGTCGTTTAAAATCTATATAGCCTAAGATGCCGACTAAAAAAAAATCTAATTAATTAATAAAAAAGAAAATCATAATCCGCCGTAGCACAGTGGTGGAGTTCTTGTATCTTGTGCTAGGAGTCAGGGTTTTGTCTGTCTCATGTGACAAAAATTTAATTCAAACCAACCAATCAATTGAAATAAAAATAGAAAATAGCCTCCGAAGACCATAATTAAAATAATAATCCAAAAATAGCTTTAAAAAAAGGCAATAAAGTTGCACAATCTTTTACGACCTCTCTGATTAAGAGAAAGTTTTCTAACTTCGTCTTCGTCTATTTTTACTTTGTCTTACCTATATATAGTAGTAAGAAAGTATTGGATCCATGTTAAAAATTCGATGTCGAGATTTTGATGAATTTGATGGACACGTTTTGAGGTCCCTGAGCCCATAAAAGTGGTTTTCACAACATGGTCTGTCTGTGTGTGTGTCAGAGAACAAAATATCTCATCAACGAAAAGAGCTAGGAGTTTGGAATTTTATATTTAAGTTAGGTACCCCCCGGGGACGTGACACTAAGCTTTTGAACAAAATCGCCCAAAGAGTACTAGTACTTTACGGATGTACTTTTTAATTTTTTTTTTCTTTTTATCTCAAAACTCGCTCTAACGATTTTGATTAAAATTCAAATCAATTATTTTTTAGATGCTCTTTCAAATGTATATTTTCATTTTGCTCTCAAAATTGTTTTAAGCACAGTTTAGTCCTGTACTTTTTTTTTTTTTTTTTAAACATTCACACTTTTTTTCTCATTCACACTCACACACACATTCACACTGTCTTTTCGGCAACTCAGGCCATGTAAGACATTTACGATAACCGTTATTGATTTAATATACATATATGGGGTCCAGCGGCGTAACTAGCCTTTGAGGGCGGAGGGGGCGTCGTTTTTTAAGTTGTAATATAATTTAAAAGAAAACTATCCGTGTTTTTGGACAATCTATGGAAAGATTATGATAAAATAACCGTCCCTGGGCTATATTTTAGATGCCTTAGGGCGCCTATGTAGGTATAGAGGGGGCGCCAAAGGCCTGATGCGCCTGGCCTTATTTAAGCCATTTGGTATCCAATTGGCTTAAATAAAATCATCGGACTGCCTGGGATCCGAACCCTCGACGTTTGGGATACGAGGTTAGCACGCTAACCTCTACACCAAGTCCCGAGGGCACTTTTGTACCTATAGTTGACCGGGCAAATGCCAGAGGTCATCGGCACTTATACCATACTTTGTACATTTTTTTTGGGGGAGAGAAGTTGATTACACAAGTTTCCTCGTGTGAACACGAGTCTTCAGACGGCAGTCAATTTCTAAGCAACTATTTGCCTCAAATCCGCCCCTTGTGAAACGGGCTTAATAGGGCCTATATCGGTGGAAACTAAATATATGTAGACTCAAAAAATATGGTGAGACCAGTCACACCAGATTTTTTGATGTAAAAACTATGGCATCTAAATATTTTCCTTTTTAGTATTTTTCTCAAATGCAAGGTGATATTTTTTTTTTTTATAGTGAGCCTATTGCGTAGCATTTTATCTTGCTACCTCATTTTTTCTCTCCATCCGTGTATTTTTTTTCTTAATTAAGCACACACCGCACCCCATATGACCGGCTCTCTCCCTCTTATAGAAGATTCGCTAAAAAGCAGGAAAAGTATTTTTTTCGTTCTTATAATTCAATGACAATGTAATTATAATATTATTCCTTTTTTATTCCCTCCGAAAGGCAAGTGCACGTATTATACATTCATACATTGATTAATAAGTATTATCCGGCTTCCATTTGCCACTTGAAAATTTCTAACAGTATAAGATGGGTATGAATATTGCGCTGCAGGATGGATGGGAGGCCATCAGGCCAGAGGAGGAAGGGCTTTGTCAAATATTCGCGCATCTATATTTCACTCCCGGCTGCTCTTCCATGTCTTATAATTATACCTTCGCATATATAGGGTGTTTCGTCAATAGTTAGAGATTTTTTTCTCGAAATAATATTACTAAATCAAATAATTAGCCCAAACATGAATACTTAAAATATCTGAGAGGTAAAAGTTATTTGAGAGTTACAGAGGAGGAATTAATTACCCTATCGAGAAAATAAATTAAAAACGAGTGGAAGTTTCATTTTTATTTGAAATTCCTATCGCCGTTTATTTGCCTGAGGTGCTTACGTGCTCGAAGACACACACCTCAAACCCACCCGGCCTCCCCTGAAGTTACATCATCCTATCCCTAATTATTCCTCCTCCTGCGTTCGTTTCTAGCTAGTAAAGTAATCCTTATTTCTGGTTCCACCTGGTCCTAGTTTGAGGAGGGACTCCCTTAGCACCGGCGTGTAGCCTACTCCTTTCGAAGCATCACTAGGAAGAAACCTTCTTTACGTCCCTTCCAGTAGCATATCCAGGTGGGGGCGAAGGGGGCGCTCGCCCCCGCCCCTCGCGCATCTGTTTTTCCCAAAATCTACGACTTTTTTTGAAATTTCATAATCCATTTTATATCACAAATCCGGAGAAAAATTACAAAAAAAAACCCGACCGAGATTAGAATACTAAAAAAAAAAAAAGGTCGAACAAAAAACGGCGCCCCAGTTGAGCTTCGCCCCCTCCTCCCTCGAAGGCTAGTTACGCGGCTGGGGTCCTTTCCACAGGACGGGATTTCGCAGCAACTCCCTCTCCTCGTAGAGTTGCCTGTGGGCTATTGTGGTGAAATCCTATATTTCAATCCAGGGCTTTATTTAATGAAAAAAAAAAAAAAAAAACAGAATTTGAACAGGGAACTTCTTTGTAGAGCTGACACCCTAGCCCGCTACACCAGAGAGCTCCCTTATTTTTAATTAATTTTATTATTCCTCTTGGAAATCAATACTACTCTTTTTTAGTTGTTTGTATTCTGTTGAGATATTCATTAATAATAATAAAAAAACTTTAAGATACATTTCTTTAGTATAGGAAGAGGGCTCGAAGACTGATAAAATGAAATAATAAATAATCTCAATTTGTCCATGTTAGGTGCAAACACCCTATACATACATACATAAGAGGCACAGTAAAGTGAAGACTGAGGGCAGTGGGGGAAGTTTTAAGGGTATTAGACGACGCCATTCATATCTCCCGAATGAATTGAACCCCCCATCCAGGTTAAACATTAGAGGCTGGCACAGTTTGAAATATGACGTCATAGGAATTTCATTATGCCTCATGGGGGGAAGTGCATGTTTTATTTGCAGGCTTTCTCTCTCTCTCAGTGCCGTTTACGCCTTCGGCAGGCTTCCTTCTCCACCTCCTTCTAGCATTCCATACCATACTACTACCTTCTCTTTATCTCTTCCAATAGATTAAAATTATCATCAGCTCATATATGACAAGAGGGCATTTAAAAAGAAGAATATTAGTATTATACCCTTGACTATAAAACTTAGAGAAAACACAGTTAATTTTAATAAAATGATAATCAAATTTATTAAACTTCACCAATTCAGCATCAAATAGAATATTACTCTAATTCTTCATTCCCATCAGAAGTAATAATATTTTAAATATAATGATAGATCATTAAGTTAAAAATATTAGTCATATAAATATTTTTCTTAAAGTTTGAGATTAACTGACAAAAAATTGGGAATGTGATTAATTCAATAAACTAACGAACCAATAAATATAAATAAATAAAAAAATTTAAACTTTCGACCTTTGACTCTCGTTGAAATATTCTGTAAACTCTCGTTGAAATATTCTGTAAATTAAAATTAAATACTAGGTTATTTGTTTCAAAGGTTTTAACATAGTATTAAGATTAAAAGCCCAGTTAGTAGTTAGGCAGCCCAAATGGCACGAACACTTTCTTGTCTGTGTGATAAATGCAGACAAAAATTATTAAAAAAGGCTCTTTTGGCCTATTGTCTTACTTTGAAAAAGGTACTTATCAAACAAGCAAGAAAACTTTAGTTCTAAGGACCGCCGGCCCAAAATAAATATTTTTACCTATTATCCGCTTTTTTGGAGATATTTCTTTCGATCCCAGTGATATTGAATCATCTTCAGTACAATCAACAGATATTTTGCATATCGGTAATTTCTCCCATCCAATATGACAAAATAGCTGAGCATTCCATGAATGCAATTTTATTTTATTACTTATAAAAATTGCATGCAATGCAAAAGCTATTTTGTCATATTGGATGGGAGAAATTACCGATATGCAAAAAATCTGTTGATTGTACTGAAGATGATTCAATATCTCTGGGATCGAAATATCTACAAATAAACGAATAATTCGCCAAAATATTTATTTTTGGTCGATGGTCCTTAGAATTAAAATTGATTTTCCTTACGGCCATCTACAAACAACAAGAAAGCTTTAGTCTGCGTGCCATTTGGGCTGCCTAACTACCGGGCTCTCAATACTATTGCATATAATCTCAATACTATTGCAATAGATGGCTTGTATATACTGTAGATATATAAAATTTTAAAATTAAATTAAAAACACTAGGTTATAAGTTTCAAAGATTTATTAAAATTTAATATTTTTTAGCATTTAATATACCATCATCAGCATATGTATTGTGACTAACGCACAGGATTTAGGCAATCCAAATGGTACACAGACAAAATTAATTCTAAAAAGAAATTAAGTTATTTTTTTCTGATAAGACTTGGAGATAATTTTTATTTTGATATAATTTGAAAATAGAATATTAAAAAAAAATTATGGAATTTTGTGAAAAAGGTTCACAATGTGTTTTTTTGACAAGGTTCTGCCCAATACAGGCTTGTGCCATTTGGGTTGCCAAAATCCTGTGCGTCAGTCTCAATACATATGCTGATGATGGCATATTAAGTGTTTTTAACAAAATTTTTTTTTTTTTTTTTAAACATTCACACTTTTTTCTCATTCACACTCACACTCACACACACATTTACACTGTCTTTTCGGCAGCTCAGGCCATATAAGACATTTACGATAACCGTTATTTATGAATTTATATATATTAGGGTGTCCAGGCATTTTTATTTAAGCCATCTGGTATCCAGATGGCTTAAATAAAATCATCGGACTGCCTGGGGTCCGAACCCGCGACGTTTGGTATATGAGGTTAGCACGCTAACCTCTACACCACGCCCCCGTGGGCTTTTAACAAAATTAAAAATATTAATTGTTAATAAACCTTTGAAACTTATATCCTAGTGTTTTTAATTTAATGTTTCAATTAGAGCCAAAGAATGATAGTTTAAATTTTATATATATAATTTTATATATATACAGTGGCGTAACGTACGCCCCCGCAGACTCCGCGATGCGGGGGGGCCCCGGACCTTGGGGGGCCCTCGGGCCGGGCCGGGCTAAAAAACTAGCTCCGATAAAAAAGGAAAAATGAATGAAGATAAAAAAAAGATAATGAAAATTTCTCTTTGAGAGTGCCCGGGCCCTCAGAGCTCCGGTAAAAACGGTAACAAATTTAATGAAAATTTCTCTTTGAGAGGGCCCGGGGCCCTCAGAGTTCAGGGATATACGGTATTTAAAAAATATTTTTTGTATGGTCTAATAATGGGGCCCGAAATAAAGGTTTGCGGGGGGGCCCAGCTAAAAAACGTTACGCTAGTGTATACGTGTACAGTGTACAATTTTTCAAAATAAAGCTGTATATTAAAAACATAAAATACTTTCTATCCAAAAGAATTCTTTGAAAGAGAGAATATTAAATTAAAAAAAAAAGTAGGCACAGCAAATTTTTGATCTTTCTGCCCAGATAGCACACATGTTAGAAAATTAAAGTTTATAAAGTAATAATAATAATAATAAAAAAGCTCTTCAGTTAAAAGAAGCAAGAGTGTAATATTAAAAACAAAGTAGCTCTTTTTTTAAGAAGATTTTTTTTTAATCACAAACCTCAAAAAAACAAAACAAAAACAAAAGACTTGGATCTTTAAACAAGCATGTGAAAATACTAAAGAGAGTTTAAAAAAAGAAATGCAAATAACCAAGTTAAGAAAAAGAGTCCTTAGTTCGCTTTTTTTTAGATAAACAAAATTGCTTTCAATCTCTTATTATTAGAAAATTTAAGGAAGAAGAGGAAGAGAGAATAGATTATATTGGAAAAAAAAAAATTATCTAATATATTGGCATCTATGTTAATAAAATTTGTAATAAAAAAAAACTCTGAAAAATATATAACACAAGTGGTAAGCCCGCCTTCGGCGAGCAATTGCAAAATTTTACAGTTTCAAATTTCCCTTAGGCACTTACATACAGGGACAGGAAGTCAGCGGCTAGCTCTTTATATATAGTAATGATGATTTTCTTTGAGGTCTGTCTGGTAGAAAAAAATTTAATAGGAAGGGAGGAATCTATATATTGCCAATATATAATTCGCTAATGTCCGTCTGTCTGTCACGCTCTATTTGGGCAACTTTCCGTTGAAATTTCAAAACCAAATTTTTTATGCTTCATGAGGACCTTCTAGGGATTACAGGAAAATTATTTTTATCCCAAAATTCCTATAACTTTTTGAGTTATTAATTCTTAAAGTTTCTCCTATAGGAAATGTATAGAGAAATATTTATGTATTCTTTGCATTTGTCTATTCTATGAATCTAAACAGATCCTCAACCAGGCACTAGATTGGAATATAGTAATAATTTTTTTTTTTATTAAAATGCCTGGACCCCAAATATATGTATATACTATTATTAAACAAGAGTTATTGTTACAATTCTTATATGGCCTGAGTTGCTGAGAATACTGAGTCTATGTGTGTGTGAGTGGAAAAAAAGTGTGAGTGTTTTTATTAATAAATTTTTTTTTTCATAATTAAAAAAAGGCGAGAGCCCGCCACAGGCAGGCCCGGAGGTGTAGGTCATACTAATTAAGAAAAGGCGAGGTTCCGCCGTAAATTTGAATTTAAATCCGATTCAGGGTTTAGGATTTGGATTAAAACACAAATTCTTTCTTAGTATTTAGAATAGGAATCAATCCTTTTTCAATGGGATTTAGTTCATAGATTAAAAAAAATTTATTTAATTATTACTTAACAAATTGTATGTTTGTTTTGGTTGGTGGTCCAGAGAACTATAAAATGAATTTCTGAGTGGGAATAATTTCCCATCAACGACCCCGACCCCAAACTAGATTTTGACTCGGAGAAAAAAAATTTCGACCCTTTTTTTTAGAATTTACCCATCCCTGCCTATAATAATATTTTGTCTTATTATAAATTTATTTATGAGAAATTCCAGGTAGGCCTATTTAAATATTTTCTTCCCATGTATAGATTTAAATTGATTGATTTCCTTATTTTTATTTCTTATTTACTTTATTTGATAAAAAATTTTCTGATTCTTCAATTGAAGAATCCAAAGATCCATGAATAATTCAATTTTTACATTTGTCAATTTAATATTCGAATTTGCAAGAATTGAATATAAAAAAATACTAGTCTATTTCCTTTTTTCATAAAAATAATGCCATTGATGTTTACTTTAAGCAAACAAACGTAAAATGCTCTTCTATTCAGCTCTCGGTTTCCTTTTCTTTGAGACCTTTATTATTTCTCTTTCTCTTTGTTACAGGGTTGTTGTTTTATATAAACATATATTCACAATTTTTTTGTAAATATTAAAAATAATAGCCTCTGGGGGTGTTAAACTGAACTCTAAGCTCTTATTTTGTTAAAGAAGATGGTTATATATTTTTTTAAATTTTTAACAGTGTTTAAAATTTTAACACTAATATTTAATCCATATATTTTCATTTTTTTTTTTGGAATTTGTGTGTAAGTGTAGGCCTATATGTGGGTAGGGGGGAGTTAAATTCCCACATTTCCTTTTTGATAAACCCTCACATGCATTTAATAAAATTTTATTGAATCAAATTAGAAACCAATTGATATAAGTAAATGTCTTGATAATTTGTATCCTCATTTAATATCTCTGAAGATGGTCCTAAATAGGACCGAAACGTCAGCATTGAGGAGAAATAAAACGAAATTATAATTAGCTGCTCTCTCTTTTTTATTCTTATTCTACTTCATCAATTCAACCAGCTATAAAACCTTTCAATACTTAATATATAATGTAGCCTATTGTTTAAAAAAAAAAAAATCTGGTGTGACTCTCTTACCTCCTCTTCGTAATTGAAAAATTATATTCTCTGCTTGCCACGCCAGATTTTTTGTGTTGACATATAATTTAGTTTCCGCCAGCCAATACATTTGAATTCAAGATGATAAATTTATAAACATAGAACGATATTTATACTTATTTTGTTACCTATTTCTCCTTTCTTTCATATGAAGTACGAGAGTAAAGCGTGCTTTAAACACTTTTGAAATTAAATTTTAAAGAGCATCTAAAAAATAATTGATTTATGAATTTTAATCAAAATCGTTAGGGCGAATTTTAAGATAATAGATCAAAAACTTAAAAAGTACATCCGTAAAGTACCAGTGCCCTTTGACTAATTTTTTTTAAAACCTTATTTTCAAATGTCAGGGTGGTACCTAACTTAAATATAAAATCTCAACTACGTAGCTCAGTTGTTTGAGATATTTTAGAAATTTGCCTGCAATGTTCTCTATATGCAACCAAACACACTTGTCTTCAATGCGTGTCATCATATTCTCAAATATCCAATGCATAACTTTCATTACAATCGATTATTTTTAAAATACAGTAATATGATCTATTACAATCGATTATAAATATAATAAAGGATTTTTAATTAAGGGCTCATATTAATTATTCTTATAATAAGAAAAAAAAGTAAAAATTACTGTTTCTTCGATTCCAAATATTTTCATTCTATCTTAATGTACTGTATTTTCCATCTCTCTCTCTCTATATATATACCCGTATATATTAAGAAAAGGATTATAATTTGAATATTTATTTTCTCTATCAAAAAAATTGGTGATGATAATTGAGGAAAAATATTCGAGAAACGAACGAACAAGGAAGCAGCATGTGTATTGAGGGTAGGATTTAAGGTCCATTAGTGAGCAGCCAAGTAAATCTCTCTCTCTATCATCCCTTTCATCGAGAGAGAGAGAGGCTTTGTTGGTTGCTTGATCCATGATTGTGATGCTGAGACATGTCTCTCCCCCCACTCTTTACTTTTGGCCATACTTGTCCTCGTTCATTTGCCAGATGATGGCTGAATAAATATCGCGTATAACGAACGATGAGTTAGCTGGAGAGGCCCTTTGCTCATTTTTTTCTCTTATTCGTCGTCTGGAGAACTAGAGTTAAGAGAACTCTTTTGCTGATTTCTCGAATGACTGATTTTTTAGGTGGTTCTTTTAATAGGTTTCAAATTCGATGCCTAACAAGCTTTTAATGATGTCAGCAAAAAGAATTTGAGGATCTTATTATATATAGGCCTATGATTAAATATATAAAAATACGGAATGATGAGAACTAAATTGACTTCCTTATTTTAACTTCTCGCGAAAATTTTATTTTACCTCTTCTTCTTCTTCTGTCCTCGCCATTATTAATCCCGCGGTGCGGGGTCGGCTTACATGAAAATTTTATTATACCTGTGCCTCTCTAATCTGTTTTGCATTTTAATTATAAATTTTGTTTAGGTCAGTGGTTCTTAACCAGGGATCCGATAAAGCATTTTGAGGGGTGCAAGTCGATTTATAGAAATTTTCATCATTTTACTCAATATGTCAACAAAATTTACAAATTTGAAAGTGATGACTAATATAGTAAACTAATTTTTTTACTTTTTCTTACCTATATATATATGTTAATATACATACCAGTTATTTATATAGAGAGAAAGTATTGCATTCATGTCAACTAGATGTCGAGATTTTGATGGATATACACGTTTTGAGGTCCCCTGAATCCAAAAAAAGTGGTTTTCGCGACATGGTCCGTCTGTCTTGCTTTGTGTCTGTGTGTGTGTGTGCTTTTAATCAAAATCGGCAAAAAAGTACTAGTACTTTACTGATGTACTTTTTCAGTTTTTTCGATTTTCTCAAAATTCGCTCCAACGATTTTTTTTTAAATTCATAAATCAATTATTTTTTAGATGCTCTTTAAAATGTATATTCTCATTTTGTTATTGAAATCTCTTGAAGATCACTTTACTCTTATATTTCATATGAGAGATAGGAGAAATGGTTGCCATGGTAACAAAATATAAATATTTTCCCATACTTATAAATTTTACATCTTAAATTCTAATATATCGACGTAAACTAAATATATGTCGACACGAAAAATCTGGTGTGACAAGCACATAACACAACTTTCCATTACCGAAGGTAAGAGAAAGTTGTGTGCTCTGTGACCAGTCACACCAGATTTTTTTTTTAAATATCTCGCGACACCCCTTAGCCATTCACACGGCACCCTTGAGTGCACTGGGGAACACTGCTCTATATAAACAAACCGCAAGTAGTTTATTGAACGAACTCAAATAAAAAAGTACATCTTTGGTAATGAATAAATTATCTTCTTTTAATAGGTAACAAATTACTATACATATACGTCTCAAATTAGAGGCTAATATTTTGACAACATCGAAGTTATTTTCCCAAATTTTATTTACAATAATTCAATTTAATTTTTCCACCCATTGCTATCTCTCTCTCTCTTTTTGATGCCCTTAGGGTGCTGAGCAAATTATCCCATTTTCCTCTCTATTTCCATTATTTTATTTAATCTAAATTAAAGTTAGCTTGTTAATAGAGTTCTAGCTCGAGGCGGTCAAACTCTAAAAATGAATAATTAAATTATTAAAAGGCAGTAAACTAAATTTATATAGAAATATGACATCTAAACAAGTTACTTACAACAATAATAATTTTTTATTACTTTTATGAGAGAAAATTTTGAAATCAAATATTGCTTTATACTGTAATATGTATTCATTCATAATGAATTCAGAAGCAAGCGATAAGATTCTTATTTTACTATTCATATTCTATCTTTTTATTAACCCTAGAACGCACAAGCTTTTTTCGAAACGCAAAGTCACAAGAAGGGCCTCTGAGGCCCACTATATGTTTAATGGGTTTTTCAACACATTTTTGAATAATTATATTAATTTTTTTTCATTAATTTATTTTAAAATTTATAAAATTATATAACTAATCAATATTTTATTCATAATTTTAAACTTTTTATTTAAAAAACATCTTTTACATATAATTTTTTTAGTACAATGACCATTTCAAATATTTCTTTTACAGCAGACTTGTTATTTTTGTTTTCTGTTTATTTTAGTTGGACACAAATAACATCTTCTCCTTGTAGGTTTTTAAGGATCAAAATTTTATTTTGACATTGAGGGGGTACTTCCTCAATTACCCTTCTAATTGATTTCTGTAGTCCTTGTATCGATCTTATTTTTATGTGATCGCAAATTAATTCCTCGCTCAATTCAACAAAAAATTGTCTTTGGAGGTTTTTCTTTGGAAATTAACATGAGATTTGTGTTTTAAATTAAAATAAATGATCATTGATGCAATTGCACATACCGTAATAAAGTTTTCAAAAAGGGCCAACAGCCAATGATTTGTTTTTCTTTTGCAGCTAGGCTATACTACCGTATGAGTGTTTGTCATTTTATCCAAAATATCTACTGCTCCTTTCGATTAATTATAATAAATAATAATTTCTGGTTTTTGGGCATGTTCATAAACAATACCAATATTGTCTGAATGATATATACTCGACAAGAGTAAAATAGACTTCCTTTTTTAGGCACATAAGAGACAAGCGCAAATTTGAGAGTAAATCGAAAAAGTGGTATTTTTTTTCTAATAGGTAAAAATTCAGCTGGAATGCATTTTTTATCTTTGCTAAACTATCTTTTCCAATAAAACATCGAGTATTGAAACAGGAATTATGAGTCAGGTGTAAATTTTCGTAAAGAATATAAATATTTTTTTTTGATCAATATCTTCATTGCTTGAATTTTCATTATTTTTTTCACTAATGATCCTCTATACTGTATTTTATTTTATTTATTTATTTTTTTAAAAATACTGTCTTTATCTTCGATAACATTTAAATCTCCTAGCTCTTTTCATTCTTTAGATATTTTGTTCACAGACAGACCATGTTGCAAAAACAACTTTTTTGGACTCAGGGGACCTCAAAACGTGTATATCCATCAAAATCTCGACATTGAATTTTTGACATTAATCTAATACTTTCTATATAATTACATATATAGTTAAGAGAAAGTAAAAGCATTCTTGAATGTTATCAGAAGATATAATCTCAAAAATATAGAGAAGCTTTGAGATCCGAAAGTCAACATGAAACTGACAGTTTTCTTGATTTTTTCAAAATTTATAAAAAATTTGACAATATTTATTTTATTATTTAAAAAAGAACATGACAATTTTAAATATTTGAATACATAATACATAATAGGTTGTCATTTAAAGTGGTTTAAATACCCAGAAACCCCAAGGGCCTGGGAGGCCCTCCTTGTGACTTTGTGTTTGTAAAGTGGTTCGAAGAAAAAATAAGGCATAGAAAAATTTTTTTTTTTGAAAAACCCTTTAAAAATATATTTGTTATGAATAAATGGAGGAATATTAAAAACTTGAAATCTATAAGAAGCTTTTTCTGAGAGATATTGAGAAAAAACGGAGTGACCGGGCCTGAAAGGCCCTGGTTTTGCGTTCTAGGGTTAATTGAAAGGACATTCGTACCTTCTTATCATTAAACAGAGAAATTTTTTTAAAGGATAATAAATAATCTAAGATTTAATAATTCACATACATAAATAATATTGATTTTCAAATTCATATATTATAATATGATAAGAAAGTCATCTCTCTCGTATTCTTTCTCTTTTTACTTTTTTTTCTATATTGTAAACGCGAATAAAAAAAAAAATCTAGAATACTTTGTTGGCTTTGTATGAAATTGAAGATGTCTTGCCATATAAGTGTGTATGTATAAATCTCCCCGTTTTGTATGTGTGTGTTGGTTGGTGGTCGCTGATAACCCAAAGCCCTTTCCTCATGTCTCTTTCTCTCCTGGGGCCCTTTCCTTTACAAGGAGCCCTCTCAAGTACCAACACCCGTCTTCTTCATTTTCATCTTCCTCTCCACTCCCTCTTTTCAACTCAAGTGGCCAATTTACCTAAGGAGACAACCAAAATGGTTAAAAGTCACTTGAAAATTTCAATTATAATAAACGTTACAATATATAAGAAAAAAAAAATCAATCTTTATCACAAAGCTTTTTTGATAACTTCATATATAAAGAAAAAAAAAATTGTTATAAGAAGATGCTCATATTTGATGCCTTGAAATTGGTGTTTTTCAAGTATAAAAAAAAAGGGAAAAAAATTCGCTTATTGGTAAATTGATTGATTTTATCGATTTAATTCACGACCTTTTGATTCAAAATGGGGTGAAAAAAACTTATCTATCAAAAGAATAAAAATATTGAGACTATTTTGAAAAGATTTGTCATACATATTATTCGCCCTCTGAGAGATTACTCAACCTCTATCTCCTTTTATGATGCAGGCGAGGATCACTGAAGGAGCAGCAAAACGTTTTTTTTTGGTATCCAAATGGCTTAAATAAAATCATCGGACTGCCTAGGATCCGAACCCTCGACCCTTGGTATACAAGGCGAGCTTATTTAAGCACATTTGAATTCAAGATATAAAATTTATAAACATAGAAAAATATTTATATTTTGTTAATAATAATAACCATTTCTCCTATCTTTCCTATGAAGTACAAGAGTAAATAAAGTGTGCTTCATAAGATTTCAATGCCAAAATGAGAATATATATTTGAAAGAGCATTTAAAAAAATGTAGACCAAAAAAAAAAGATCATGTTGCTTCTTTTATTCTTTTATTTAAATTAATCTAAAAAGAGATTTTTATTCTTCTTAAAAGTGTTAAATATTTATTAAAATAAAATTAAAATAAAAGCGTGGGGCGTTCCGAGTGGGGTCTCAAGGGACTAAGAATATACAATTTCTTAAGCTATCAATGAGCGCCCCACGCTTTTATTTTACAATAAGTCATAAATATTCAACAATTAAAAAAAAAAATGACATTACATTCTTTTTAGATCAATTTAAATAAAATTTAATTTTAATCTATAGGTTTCTTTTTCAGAGGCGTCATTTGGCGAGGGCATATGCCCCCCCCCCTCCCCAAGGCTCTGATCTTTTTTAAATTTTATATTATTTTAAATAAAATATTTAAAAATATATCTACGTGTATATTAAACTGTAAAACATTAATTAAATAAAATATCCTTTGGTCAAGGCCTACCTATTTCTAAATTTTAAGAAAAAAAAAAAAAAAAGTTTACCCCCTCCCACCTCTAAGAAAAAGTTGAAATGACGCCTCTGCTCTCTTTAAGCCTTGTTTAAAGGAAATGTCTTAAATATTGGAAATTCTTCTTGATCAATAAAAAAACAAAAGACTCCTTCTTTGTATAATCCCAAATTTTGTTTGATCTCTACACACACACACCTCAACCTACCTCGAACCTTGTAAATTTAATCTATTTGCGGCACCAACTCTTATTCAATCCAGTCATCTATTTTTTTTTTTTTTTTTTTATTTTTATAAAATAAAGAAGTGTGCACAATAAGATAAATCCAAGAAGCACGTGTCTTTACTAACCTTCGAAATAGGGTATAGAAAGATTAATCTTAAGATGCCACCCTTTGTCAACTGTTTAGGCTGACTGTCGTCTTCTTTTCGTTGTTGTCCCCTACACATACATACACACTCACGGATTAAAAAGGCCCCAAGTCCATGTTTCAAAGCTTTGTTGCTTGTCCGATTGCGATTCCTGACCTCTGACCTCTGCCTTCTGCCTTCATCTAGACGCCATTGTCGACACCAAAAAGGACGAAGGCTTCCTTGATTGAGCTTCATGTCTTCGTCGTCGTCGTCAACAATCTATTTAACTCTCCTTTGTCCAGATTAAATATTTCCTCTTTGTACACTCATGTTTCGTGATTTTATCTTTTAACTAATTTTTTTGTTTTTAATTGTGCTCTCAATAATGGAAAAAATATTTTTTTTATTTTAACAAATAGGGGAAGTTCGAGGATTATGAAATAACATAACTTTTAGTAGTTATAGGAAGTTGTTGGATGATGTTAGAAAAAATAAGGCCGAACTGAAATAAACTTTGGAGTGTTTTAAACACGATCTTTGTGATTTTAAGTTTCAAAAAAAAAATTAAGTACCGTTTTTTTGAGTAAACAAAAAAAAAATGCAATTTTCTGGGTAATGCCGACCAAGCTGGTAATATGGAATAGGGATGGAGGCAAATATGGAATACATGTTGTCGTGTAGGGTAATATGGGAAGCGTTTGAATTTCGAAAGAAAATTCCAATTAATCTTCGTTACATGTATTAATATTTGGTGGGAATTTAAAAAGAATATTGAACATATTTATTTTCTATTCTATATATATTTTGTATACCTTATTAGCCGACTCGCCATTCTAGACAATTATGGCATCTCAACAAGCTCATGGTGAAAATCAGTTTGCGAAAACCACTCCATTGACAAATTTATCTCTCCTATTCGTATTTTTTACAACAGATTTTTACCAAATAAGTCATTGTAATAAGTACACAGAGTTTCACAAAATCCTACCTCGAAAAAAAATCAGATGGCTTGAAAAAATAATTATTTCTCTGAATGACAACCAATTGCTCTGACGGGATAACGACAACTACCACTCAAAGGCGAGGACTCTGGTTGACGTTTGACAAGCATCAGATAAATTGCAGCATCTAAGGGGGCCTAGATTTGCCGGTATTCCATATTACCAGAGTATGCCATAATCCCCGAACTTCCTCTACATCTCCCTACTTCTTGGTGATGAAATAAAGATCTTGTTTTATTATCCAACGATTTTATTTTATTTATTCATTTATTCAAAATAATTAACCAACAAATTATTAGAAATGAACAGAACAAATAAATTATCCAGAGGGACCCGAGTCCTCTCCCCTTGAACTGAAAAAATTTTAATCGTATTTTTTAGATACATTCGTAATCAGAAATTTTTGATGGGGGGGGGATCAAGAAATTTTTTTCAAAAATTAAAGATTATTTTAGGATATTTATGAATCATTTTGGTTTGATTTTTTAGCTAGAGTAAATTATTATATTTTACTTTCTCTTACCCTATGTGAAATATAATTTGTATTAAATATCTACTCATGGATTGGGTCTCATGGGGGGGGGGGGTTTGAACCCCCAACCCCCCCCCCTGGCTACGCCTATGGATACATTACAAAAGTATACAAAATTATTCGTGCTACAGACTCATGGGAGTTTTTGACCCCCAAAACCCACACACTTAGATACGCCTAAGTAAACATCTCTATCTTCAATGAATCAATAAAAAAAATCTAAATGAAAAAGATAAATAATTATTTTCTTTAGGCCTATTTATTATTAATACTTACTAATAGCGATTATTATTTAAATAAAATTTTTTTGAGAAATTATTTGTATTTAAAAATAAAATAATCCATATGTAAATTAAAATAATAAGTAAATTAATCACTAAAGTAAATACCTTATCTTTATTTCTATTTTAGACATGATTCAGTGATCTTTCTCTAGTTTTCGCTATTAATATTTATTTTTTATATTAAATTTTCTATATTATTTTAATAAAATTGAAAACGAATATCTTCTTAATCAAGGTAATTATTTTTTCACATTCAGCACCAGAGTTTTTTCCTATAGATTGATTCAAAAATAATATTAGAATCGTCCCACTTGTTAGTTAAAAAAAGTTAATTTTTTATTCCTTACCGCTGTCTCTAAGACAAATCGACTTTAAAATTATAAGGGTATTTTATGGGTGGTAGAATTTTTCTTTCTTGAAAGGCAGAAGAAAATGAAGCTAGGATTTTTCTTTGAAAAATATATTTTTAACAGCTAACGTTTCGGTCTTGTTTAAATCCATCTTTGGAGCTGTTAGTTGTCACTATATTCATAAGATGGCTTTTACCAAGGCCGAAACGTTATTTGTTACAAACAGGGCCGTGCTTAGGGGGGGGGCGACCGGGGCCTTTGCCCAGGGAGCAAATTTTGAAGGGGCGCAAAAATTTAGCGTCTCTAAAAAAAAAAGGTAAAATATTTTTACGGGCGGAAAAAAATTTTGGTTCCAGGGGCGCCACACGGGAAAAGATTTCGGTCCCGGGGGGCGGCAAAAATTAGCGTCTCTAAAAAAAAAAGGTAAAACATTTTTTCGAACGGGAAACATTATTGTGACAATGTAAAAAATATATACAAAGGGCGCTAAAGGACTAACTTGCCCCGGGCGCTAAATAACCTAGGCACGGCCCTGGTTACAAATATACAATATTTATTAAAGAAAAAATCCTGACTGCATTTTCTCCTTCTGCCTTAATATAATTCACGGGTCTATGCGTAAATCCAACACTGGGTTGATATTTAAAATAAACTTACTAATTAATTAATTAATTAAATTCAATAGTTTTCATGTCTTGGTCATCCTTTCAAGATGGTATTAAGAGTGAATAAAACAAAAACTTTTAATAATGAGAAGAAATAAGGCAGCCGAAAGTAAATAAAGAAAAAATATTCTTCTTTTTCTGTTTTATTTAATACAAATGTCGACGTTTCGGCATATTTTTCCGGCCTTCATCAGGGACAGAGTGAATCATCACTGGTGAATCAGAAGTCATGTTTACAGCCGAATGTTCACACCTACAATATGCGAGAAGTTGCCAAGAGCCCCTCTAAACTCGAGGCCAACAAATACATCTCCCGATGAGGGGGAGAAGAATTGGCCGAAATGTCGACATCTGTATTAAATAAAGCTGAAAAAGAATATTTTTTCTTTATTTGCTTTCGGCTGCCTTATTTCTCCTCATTATTCATTATTTTTTTAGCCACTACTCTTTGCAAAAATGTTTAATTATCGTTTTATATTTCAGAGCATATGCAGCAAAAGTACAATAATACAATATACTCTGAAATATAAAACGATAATTAAAAATAAAGTGCGCGTCTCGAAAATCAGTTAAACGCCGAATGGGAAACTGGTTACTCTAGGCGCCAAGAGATGGCGTTAGTTCTCCACATTGGAAAACAAGCGTTTTATCCATTTCATTTGAAAGGTTCCAGCTAATTAATTAAAGGCAAAAAATTAATTATTTTTGAACACAATGATTACTAATTTAATTATATAGAGCGAATTTTTTAAAAATAACTTTTATTTAATGTGATTAATCTAAAAAAACTTTTTTTTCAAAAAACAAACCTTTAGCACCTCGAAACGCACACCTTAAATGATGATACTGTACATTGGTCTACATTAAAATTTATATTTATTTTTCTATTTTCAGATAAAATTAAGTCCTATTCTACTTTTAAATATTTAATATATCAAAAAATCTTTAAGATTCCATTGTATAATTAATTAAATATATTCGTATTTAACAAATAAGGTAACAAATTAATAGAAATTTTTTAACTAAACCAATAATGAAACAAAAATTTTATTTTTAGGAATAAATTTTTCTCCCAAATAATCTTGGAAACTAGTTAATTATTAATTACAACATGAAATATACTTGTAAAATTTGTAAACAAGAGTTTTCTCAGGTGGAACAACTTAGCCTCCATACTGTCTTTAAACACTATTCTGGTGGAAAACACTTGAGATGTGAAATTTGTTTCCGACCATTTTCTGATCCTTTACTCTTAGCTGAACATCAAGCTCTACATATCGCAAATATATATTACGAAATTCAACGTGATTTTCCGCGTAAATATGATTTTAAATGTCTCACTTGCAATCGGTCCTTTATTTTGCTATTTGATCTTCTTTTTCATAGCTCAGAACTACATTCTGCGGGCAAATTGCGTTGTTCGACCCAATTCGTAGATTTGTTTGTAAATGTTCGAACGAAAGAAATCTGAGACATATACCAGTACATATACATACACTTTTTATTAAATACCTTTTAAAACACACAAATAATTATCCCAAAATAACTCATTTTATTCATACTCCAGACTTGAATTCATATCTATTCAACAATTTAAAGCTTTTTTTAAATTTATTTAGTAAAAAAAAAACTCTTCATTTCTTAATGTTAACAAATATATTAATTTTCAAAATTTTAATTTTTTTTTTAATTTTTCTGTCTTCATAAAATGTATACATATTTTAATTATTCTATACCTTTTATTTCAATTCCTCGATATTCAACTGGAAATTTAATTAATTTTCTTTTAAGTCTTTCGGAATCTGAGACCATTTAGACTCCGATCTTATTTTAATAAATTAATTAATTGATAGTCAATATAATTTAAAAAATGTAATCTCTCGCATCAGAAATCGGAACCCTGACCTTTAGCGAGATCTCTACCTATTTAAAATTTTATAATAAACCTTGATGTTAAATAAAAATTAAGTCAGTAAATATTCTTTCGTGTATAAAGGCCTGTCTACATCATCAAATATTTTTCTTTAAAAATTAGTAAATAATTGAAAATTTTCGATATTATATTTTCTAAATACTTATCTCTAAAGTATTTCTCCACATTAGATTACTCTACTGGTAGAACACTCACAAAGAGTTAATTAAAAAAAAGAGAAAGCTAATATATTTTCTCATACATTTGTGCTGCTACCTAGCGGACCTTTAAACAAACTCTTTGTCTAACTTAACCTATGTAACAATGTTTAAGATCAATAATTGTGCTTATTTGTTTGTAGAACAAAAATATTATTGCCGATTATTGAGGGTCTCATGAATACATGTCTCGATTCGGAATTATTTCTCTACTCCATAGGGTAAGGGCTCGTTTATTCTCTGATATCATTTCTTCCGAACCTAAAACATTTTTAAATAATATATAAAAAAAAAAAAATTTGCTTCCCACTTTTATCTCTTATTATAAAACTCTTTTGTAATCCTCACTTTTCTATTCCTTGCGGGGTCGGCAGTCTTATAACCTCTCCATTTCCTTTACTCATATATCTATTGGTATTTTCTTTTTATCCTACTCAAAATGTGATGCGGTTAAGAAACATTGAAATAGTCAAATTTTCAATATATACAGGAGACTTCTACTCCCCTCGTATCGGAAAATAGATTATCTACCTTTTATTGTATTTATTTTGAATTTTGGATTATCGCTATTTATTAAATTATTGTTTAAAAATATATGAAGTTTGAAAAATAAAAGAAAATATGTTTATTATATTGAAGGGTATTTGAAAGCATTGTGAAAATAAAGAATTTTGCTTCTTAAAATGTTTCGACTGAATCTTCTCAGGCGAAAAGATCCGAGACTTTCAGCAATTCCAAAATATGACCTGTGGAAGACCTGAAGGGTTGGGTAGAAAAGTTAAAATTTGAATAAATCAAAATTTTTCAAAAATGAGATTATTTTATTTACTATCCTTATCATTAAATATTCAGCCACCACCTCCTGTGTTTAAACTAACCTAACCCTTTGTAAACTTTCATTGACACCTGACCTAAAAAATTATTCTCATTTAATTTTATAAATATATAGGCCTATATATAAACAAGAGAATCAAGTTGGTCGTTTATTAAAAGAGGAGAATTTTTTTCATTGATGGTCTAATATGGAGTCGCCAATCATCATTTATCAATGGTGCAAACCGCAAGTTGGTTTTCGGTTGTGCTCCGTTTTCAATGATTTCCTGCCATTTTCTCATTGGCTAGTCAGCTCACGTTCTATGACCTTTTCACTCGCTCATATCGTAAGGTTGGCAGCGCTTGTGGAATTTGTGCGATGCGTCCGTCTTATCATAAGGGAGAATCGATGGGAAAATTAATTCCATTTTGGAATTTCACATTATAGTATATATATTATATTAAATTTAGAGAGGATAGGCTCTCATTTTATTAATATTAATTTCAATTGATAAATCATTAGTAGAAGAGAACTTAAAAATTTCTATAATAGACTATATAATTTATAAAAACAATATTGATTTTGGAAATACTTCTCGCCTGATTGCTCTAGGGCTATAGAAATTAATAGACACTTTTATCGTAATCTTATAGGGCTAGTAAACATTTTCCTAATTAACACTAACCAAATCAGTGGTCCCTGAAGCAAAATCATAAATAAATAAAAAAAGGCCTCTACCAAGCTGATTTATCAGCAAAGAAATAGGGAGGAAAAAACAAACAAAAATTTTGATTTTTTCAAATAAATGCCGAATAATCAGCCTGGTATAAGTTTTTCAAATTATCATCCTCTTGGCTTCACTAATTAAACTTCTAAATGCCACATTTCAAATTTAGATGGGCCACACGTCGCCTGATATAGATCTATAATAATATAATGAGATTACTGAATCTAGACGGTAGACAATCCTCAAAACGCATTTTTAATTCGTTTCTCCGGATTGTAATATTACACATGCATATTTGTTAATATTTAGCTATTCTTTATTATTATATAAAAGTGAAATGTAAAAAAAAGTGGTTGGATTTCTTCGGCTGCACCGGCAAATAAATAAATAAAAATACTCTTGCATGGCCTTCTTTGAATAACTGAATCGAAACCACCATTATCGAGTTAGTTATTTGGGTTGTCTACCTTACAGGAACCAATAATTAATAAATCCTAAACCCATTTCCTTTTTATTTAGGCTATTTGTGTTTTTTTAGACACCGAGGTCATTTTAGATTCCGTCCATATTTATTTAATCTTTAATTTTTCCTAAAATAATACTGTATTTTAATTCTCTTCGGGCCTATCATTTGTAAGGTAATAATGATTATTTCGAAAATCTTATTGTGATAGGCTGTGGTGTTTGTAACATTAAATCTATTAAATGTTAAAGAATATTTAATAAAAAAATAAATATTTGTATACGAAAAATTATCGACCAACTGAATACGGTTATATCTAATCTATCATATTTTTCAATTCCCAGCATTTTCACTGACAAGAAAAGGGCCCCCTACGACCCCTAGGGACACGTTGACAAGCGAATTATTATTCCAACCAAGACGTTGCGTTACGTTACGTTTCAATTTGATTTTATATAGGACAAAGTATAATCTAACCATTAACATATTCGTAAAGGAAAAAAAAAAAATCAAATCAGAATATTTTTTTTTTTCCACAAAAAATAATTGAAAAATTATCAACGATAAAAAAGGGAAAAAGAAATCCCTTTTCGTTTTGGAATTCGTCTGTTTTTAGGGAAAAGATTGTGGGTTGGGATAGAAAAATGGTCTTAAGGGAAATCAGAGTAAAGTTGGAGATAAAGAGGGCATTTGTACGAACACCCATTCTAAACAATTGTGAAAGAAATAAATGAAGGGATAAGTGATAGGACATTTTTATTTTTTTCTTATATCAATCAATAAATGAGCATTTATTAATTCTTTTAATTTATCAAAGATTCTGTATAAATTTTTGCTCAAGTGTTTTCCATTACTAAAATGGCAAAGCTATAGACCGCT
>JAKCPI010007260.1:0-21292 GCA_023213315.1 Euborellia annulipes | reverse complement strand
AAACTTTGGTCCAGAATAAAAAAAAAAAAAGTAATTTTCAATTATTATTTCATTAAAAGTTTATCAAATGAGAGACGTACATTATTTAATTAAATTACATTTAGAATAATAAAACTTTTCATAGGAATAAAAACAGCATACTTCTTTAGTAGAAAAGCTAAAAGCTAATAATATAAAAAAAAAAAAAAACTAATATAAATTTTTTACCGACAAACTCAACCAAAATTCATCATAGAAAAGGGAGGCTATTAACATAAAAATGCAAATTTTAGATTTATTTTTGTCAATTAACCGAAAATTATTTGGATAATTCAAAAAAATATTTATTCGATTCTATTGGAAAAAAATCTGGTGTGACTGGTTGCACAGCACACAGCTTTGTCTTACCCTTCGGTAATCGAAAGAAAAAATCACCCCGTGTGCGCTTTAATAAAAATCAATGACAAAAAAATTAAAATAAAGTACTAATTTGGATTATCTGAAGCTGACTTAAACCGATTACAAGTTTATATAAAGGGTTGTGGTCTGTCGTTAAGTGTGTACATAATTAAAATGATGCCTTAAATATCTCAATTTGATCAGCTTTTCGTAGAAATTCATTTAAAGGAAATGGCAATTTACTGATGACATTTTATCTCTGAGACGATTCGCTGGAAATAAAAATCTGGTGGGACTGTCGCGCAGCACACAACTTTCTCTTACCTTTGGTAATCGAAAGTTGTGTTCTATACTTGTTACATCAGATTTTTCGTGTCGACATGTATTTAGTTTCCGCCGATATATTAGAATTCAAGATATAAAATTTATAAGTATGGAAAATATTTATATTTTGTTACCATAGAAACCATTTCTCCTATCCTTTCTATGAAGTGCAAGAGTAAAGTATGCTTTAAACAATTTTGAGGGCAAAATGAGAATATACATTTTAAAGAGCATCTAAAATCGTTGGAGTGAATTTTGAGAAAATCGAAAAAAAAAACTAAAAAAGTACATCAGTAAAGTATTAGTACTCTTTGGCCGATTTTGTTCAAAAGCTTCGTGTCACGTCCCAGGAGAGTAGAAAACTTAAATATAAAGTTTCAACCTCGTAGCTCAATTCCTTCATGCTTAAAATTGAACACACAGACACACACACAGACAGACCATGTCGCGAAAATCACTTTTTTGGATTCAGGGGACCTCAAAACGTGAAGATCCATCAAAATCTCGACATCGAATTTTGACATGAAACCAATACTTTCTCTCTATATATATTAACATATATAGAGGTAAGAGAAAGTAACGGAAGCACCTCGGGGATTCCGATTCAAATAATAATGAATTATAAATTACAAATAAGACCTAATTCAAATTGGCCATAAATCAGAAGAGATTATAATAATTATTACCATTTATATTGAAGAAAAATTTTTGATATATTAAAAAATAAATGATCTTTACTTAAAATAAGTATAGGAACTTGGTTTAAAATAGTTATTTAATAAATTCTATAGAACTTGATCCTTTCCTCCCAAAGAGTGTCCTGACTACGCCTTGAGTATTTCTACCCAGTGACGTCATAAAAACTTTTTCTTGGAGAAGGGGGGGGGCAAATTTTTTTTTTTTTTTTTCTTAAAATTTACTTATAAAAGATATTTCTTCTTCTGTCCTCGCCTTATTCCCACTACGCGGGGTCGGCGGATCTCACTATTTCCCTCCTATCATGGGTTTTTGCGACCGAGAAGAATAGAACAGGCCGGCCCGTCGCACGGTCGGACACCTGTTGAAAAAAGGAAGAAAGAGAGAGACATACAAATAACTGAAGGACTGCCTGCCCCAGCTCGGGTAGCTCGTGGTCGCAATCCACGTACGCCACTATTTCTAACAATAAAAAAAAATCGAATAAATCAAAGAACAAACTAGCCATGATTAAAGATCTGGTTATCATTAAAATAAGTGGTCTACTAAATTATTTCCAGACAATAAATTAGAGTACATGATAAGATTTGTTTAATGATAATTTGTAACGATTTTGTTTTTAGGTGTTATATAGCCTGCCTGGCTGCCTACCACAAAAACAAAATGAAGAATCCTATAATTTCTCAAACGTCAGCCAATCAAATAATTCTTTCCCTAAATTTGCATAGGGGTTCGTTCGTTGTTCAGGGTGTTTGCAAATAAACCAGACAGCTGGAAATTAAGGTCCTCCCTTGGGGCTTGACAGTTAAATGTTTAAAATAAAATTCTCCTGTCATTTTGACAGAGACAGCTCTTCAGATTTAAAAATATGAAAATTTATGCATATGGTTGAGTTTTTTGTCTATCAAATATAGTAATAACAATTTCTATTATTAAGTGAAGATAATAATTTAGTAAAAGAGAGAATTGTTTTGTTTTTTTTTTTATAGAAGTGAGTTTTCCTTTTAACCGCGGCTGCCACCTGCAAGTTCAATATCGTATGAGCCATTTCGCTTACGCGGTCAACCGCTAACTATTGAAAAAGTGTGAATGTGGCTGGCAACTGCGAAGGGTATTTAATGAGAATGCTCTCCTTTAAAAGAAAAGTTCATTCAAATTAATAAAAACCCTATCTGTACAGTGGGCGCCACAAATGCCTGATCTGCTCGACAGTGGAACCTTGAGCTTAGTCAGCCAAACCAATATTTTTAAAATAAATAAATCATCTGAAGGGGAAAAGCTTCTTTTAAGATAAAACTAAGCATTTTAGTTGCCTAAGCTCAAAGCTCGACTTCGAGCAAATCAGGCACTTGTGGCGCCCACTGTACAACAACATGATAAGAGAGTAGTTTAGTTAGTAAGGGGATAGTTTACTATATAAACAAATGGATATGAAAAAAATTTTAGAAATCCATTGAGAAAACTTAGCGAACGTTAAATTGTTCTTCTATTGAGAAAAATAAAAATTTTTGCTGCTATACATACCCGAGTAAAAATGATTAAAAATTATTTAGGGATACACACACCCGCAGCAGGTTTGCATAGTGAACCTTGATAGACACACAGGGATATACACGTTCACACCAGGGATACACATTTTTCTTCTGGTCACTTTCGATCTACTCTGTGTGTCCCTGGTTTTAATCATTTTTACTTGGGTAAGCGTTTGGAGGGAATTCTTTTTTGCCGGCTGCGATCGACCAAAAATAGCTTCGTGATTGACCTCCCACATATCACAAAATATTGATGGAATGTTGCAGGAATATTACTACATTAGAAATATTGCCCACAACATGCCTATGTCCGAGCTTTTAAGCTGTGGGGGAATATTGCAATGCAATGTTCCCAGTATAATTCCCAGTATAATGGGAAGCAATATTCCCTGCAACATTCCAGCAAATTTGTGGGCCCTGTGCTAGGACAGAAACGACACCAATGACAAATACAGCTTGGACAGAAGTCAGGGTAAAGTAACATTGGAGGTGTTTTTTGATCACCGTGACTAGATTCATTATGAATTTATTTCTAATAGGGAGAACAGTAAACAAAGAATTGTACACAGAGATCTTAAGATGGTGGCCCTCTGGCTTGGTGTAGGGAGTGCTGGCCTTCTATACCAAGAATCGCGGGTTCGGACCCCAGGCAGTCCGATGATTTTATTTAAGCCATTTGGATACCAAATGGCTTAAATAAGAATGCCTGGATCACAATAGATATACCATGTATTCATAACATACGAGTATAGTAGTCTTAAATGGCCTAATTTGCCGGGAAGTGTGTGAATGTGAGTATGAGTGGGAAAAAAAAAGACGGTTACGAGATGCAATTCGTCAAAAACGATCTGAAAAATAGGCAGGGAATGTTTGGTTTTTGTTGCATGACAATGCCCCGCCACATCGATCCCTAATGATAAAGCAATACCTTGCTAAGAACAATATTAAATTCACTCCGTCTAATAAAGCTATTAATCTTCAATAAAAACACGGGAGGGAGTCCATCCTCAAAATTAGGACATCCTCCCTAACATAGAAGAGGTTGGATAAAAGAAACCAGAAATAAGGATTAGAAATGAACGCAGAAGGAGAAGTTAGAGATAGGAAATAATGTATCTTTAGGGGAGTTGGCAGATGGGTAAGGTCAGAAGCCGGTTGGGTTTGAGGTCTGGGTATTCGTGCTCGGAAGCACCTCGGGTAAATAAACGAGGATCCCGATAGGAATTTCAAATAATAATAAAAACCGAGGTTAAGAATTATTATTATGGCTTATTTCAAATCCATGTAGACTTTGTAAATGCTTAAAGATTAAAGGGGAAGAGATAAGAAAATTCAAAGTAAATGTATATATTAGTGGTTTTAATATTTTAAATCTTCATTTAACTCAAGAAGCAGTGAACCGATTTGAAAAATTCATCCTCTCTTTTCTTAACATAACAACCCTTGAGAGAAATTCATTTTTAAATCCTCCTCTTTTATTAATTAAACAAATAAACGATACAATCAAAAAAATATTTATTTATTTATTAAAAAAAAATTTTTTTTTCACTTTCTCTTACCTAAATTATATATGTAATATGTCATGTCAAGATTTTGATGGATATACATGTTTTAAGGTCTGTGAGTGTGTGAAAAAAATATCTCAAGAACGAAAAGAGCTGGGAGATTGAAATTTTTTATTTAAGTTAGTTAACCCCATTGGGCGTAGCAGGTAGCTTTTGAACAAAATCGGCCAAAGAGTACTAGTACTTTACTGATGTACTTTTTCAGTTTTTTTTCGATTTTCTCAAAATTTGCTTCAATGATTTTGATTAAAATTCAAAAATCAATTATGTTTTAGATGCTCTTTAAAATTTTTATTTTTATTTTGCCCTTGAAATATTTTAAAGTACCATTTACTCTTGTATTAGGAAAGATAGGAGAAATGGTTGCCATG
This sequence comes from Euborellia annulipes, assembly GCA_023213315.1. Classification (NCBI taxonomy): domain Eukaryota; kingdom Metazoa; phylum Arthropoda; class Insecta; order Dermaptera; family Anisolabididae; genus Euborellia; species Euborellia annulipes. Next base: position 16,426 of record JAKCPI010007260.1, on the reverse strand, counting down.
GTAACAAAATATAAATATTTTCCCATATTTATTAAATCTTGAATTTTAATTCTGTATATCGACGGAAATTAAATGTATGTCGACACAAACAATCTGGGGTGGCAAGCATAGAACACAACTTTGGATTACCGAAGGTAAGAGAAAGTTGTGTGCTGTGCGATCACTCACTCCAGGTTTTTTTTTCCAAAATATTTGTATCTACTTATACTGTATCTGCGATGACCCGGTTGGTTTCCCTCAGCATGTTTAACTAATTTAAGTTAATGGAAAGCCTCTTATCTCCTTTGAATTCGATTTATAATTTATACGGAGCTGCTGCTTGAGGTCAACTTGATTAGATGACTTACATACTCTGCTGGTTTTGGAATTAAAATATCCTTATTATATCCTATCTCTTGTAGAATCAATATTTTATTAATTAAAGTATGATTAACTTATAACACTAACAACTTTGTTAGAGGAGAGGAGAATAATACATTAGATCTCAAGGACTGCCATGTCTTGAAACATCAAACTCAATCTTAATGATTAATTTTAAGATTTTAAATTTTAAATAAATTTATAATCAAAAAATCTGGTGTGACTGTCGCACAGCAGATTTTTCGTGTCGACATATGATATATTAAAATTTAAGTTGAAAAATTTATTCATTTGTTTATATTTACATGTTTTTTTAATGACACCTGCATGATTTTGTTTTGATTTTTCTTTCCAAAATTAACGAAAAATGTCTTTTTCTTCTGTGATTATTTCAAAAACTATTAAGTTTTCGGGAAAATATCAAAGAATAAAAACTTTTTAAAATTGAGTATTTTATCATAATATAACAAAGAAATTGAAAATTTCGAAATTTTTGAAAAAACTTATTAGGTAAAGTACTACTTCCAAGTGACGTATTTACTCCAAAAGTTGATGGAAATCTACAATTTTAGTGTAAGGAGCATATACCAAATTTCATCGATCTAGCTGCTTTCGTTTTTAAGCAATCGTGTTCACACACACACACACACAGACATAATGCCCAAAATGGTATTTTTGGACTCAGGGAGGTCTAAAACGTGGAGAAACATCAAAATCTCGAAGTCGAATTTTTTTACGATTACAATACTTTCTCTTTATATTCTATACGAGAAAGTAAAAATATAACAGAATGTTCACTAAGATCATTGTTGTTAAATAACGCCAAGAGATGCTGAAAATCGGGATAGGTGGCCTCCGAAAAAGAAGACTGATGAACGCCCGCATTTAAATAAATAATCTATATATCTATATATATATATAAATGAAATGGGAAAAATGTATGTATGTAAATATGTATGTATATGTTCTATAGAAATCCACAATTTTCAATGAATCCATTTGAAATTAAGAACAGATATAGTACTTGGACCAGGGGGTAACATACACTGAAAAAAAAAACCTTGTAAATTCAATGGAAATCCCTTCAATTCATTCCGAAACCGTAATGAAAATGCGTCAATGAGGTTTCTCGTCAATTCAATGGGATACCTTGTTAAAATGAAATTGAAGGTGCATCTTATAATTTCAAAAGGTTTTCCTGTTGAAAAAAACTGACAAGATTTCCTTTAAATTTAAAAGGAAATTTTGTTAAAACGAAGTTGACCGTATTTACCGTAAATTTTAAAGGAATTTTTGTTGAAACGAAATTGACAGGATTTCCTGTAAATTTTAAAGGAAATTTTGTTGAAACCAAATTGACAGGATTTCCTGTAGTTTTTAAAGGATATTTTGTCAAAACTAAATTTACTGGATTTCTTGTAATTTTAAAATGATTTTTCATTTAATTTTAAATTGAATCAATCTGCTACAGCTACACTCGACGGAACACAGGTTTTTGGCGTGTTGATTAATTTAAGAGATTTTTTAATTATTTATTTTAAATATATTTTTAATTTTTCTCAGGTCAAAGATATGCATTATTGTTTTACGAATGACATGAGAAAAATCAAACATATATTTAAAAAAAATTAAAAAATTTTTTAATTAATCAACACGCCAAAATCCTGTGTTCCGACGAGCTGTGGCAGATTGAAATAAATTCAAGTTACAATGATTTTTTTGTCAAAAACAATTTGACAGGATTTCTTATAATTTTAAAAGGATTCTTTGTATAAAGGAAATTATGTAAAAAAATCAAATTTACAAAATTATAACAAAAAAAAATGTTTTTTTATTTTACGAGTTAATTACAAAAAAATTACAATTCAGTTGTAATGTACACCAAACTTATATAAATGAATACTTTTGAAATGAATTATCAAGATGTCTTATTTTATAAATAGGCCTATTAATAAGTTTTGAAACATATTAAAATATCAAAAATATGTATTTATTTTTAGATAATATGAAAAAAAACAATAGAAATGTCATTTTCAGAACCATAGGATGAATTGTTCATTTGTAGATGCTGAATCTTCGATTTTGTATTCTGAAAAAAAAAAAAAGTTTGTTTTTTAATTCTACCAAAATTTGTTTATATTCTAAATTTTTAACTTGTTGAGGTCGGCCTGAGCCAGAAGCCCTCTTGGGCTAAGGTATTGTATTCGGTTCTTTTATCTCTTGAAAATAAGGAATTTTATCTGAAAGAACCCTTTTCCCACTAATGTCAATGGCCGAAAGCCTAAAACGTATGCAAGAGTTTTTTATTCAAAAAAAATAAATTGTATAAACACTAGATAATATTTTGAAACATTTTACATTTTGTTTTATAACATTATATTTACCTTTTAATGTATGAAACAGACCTTCTAAATCCCACTCAATTAGAATGTGATATAATTTTAAATAGTCTTCATTGAAGTCCTGCAAGTCAAGCACAAAATTTATTATAAATAATATATTAAAAGAAAATCATAATATATTTTGTAGACGTACCTTGGTTTTTTGCCATAATATGTAAGAAAAAAACAGGACACAAAGAAAATTTTGTTAGACGTGCCGTGAATAAAAAAAAAAAAGTACAAATATTTTTCAAAATTAAAAAAGTATATATGATAGAAGATATCAACTCGGATTTCAAATATTCAAAGAATGAACCTGGAAAAGAAATGCTGCCTAGTCAACTCAAGCTAGTCATACTGTCTGCTAAGAGAGAATGACGAGCTTTAAGTTAGAGTAAGCAATGGGTAGGTAGGTAGGTATGGAGGGAGTTGCCTTTTTCTCAGGTAAAATAAGAATTTAAAGGATTTTACTGTCAAAATTAAAGGATACCTTGTCAATTTTACAGGATTTCTTTTTGAATTAGAACTCGATGAAATTTCCTGTAAAAATAAAAGGAAATTTTTTCATTTTTACGGTATGAGTTTGTCATATAGAACTTGAGGCGATTTCTTGTAAAAATAAAAGGAAAATTTGTTAATTTTATGGGAAGGTTTGTTGAAAATTTTTAAAGGGATTTCTCTTTAATTTTACAAGGTCGGTTTTTTTTCAGTGTAGTAATAATTTGATTAATCTCTTAAATATTTTGGAAAATTAATTATCTCAGCCAAAAACATCGGAGATGCAAAGGGGGGGCGCCTCGCATTATTTTTGCCCAGCGTCGAGGTGAAATCAAAAAAATGCGCCTCGCTTTTCTGATTTATATAAAAGCGAGGAAATATTTTCACTTAAATAAAACCCCTACAGAATTTTATTTGTTTCATATATCCTCGCTTTTATATAAATCAGAAAAGCGAGGCGCATTTTTTTGATTTCACCTCGACGCTGGACAAAAATAATGCGAGGCGCCCCTTTTTGCATCTCCGATGTTTTTGGCTGAGATTTCACTTCTTTTTGTGAAATATTACATTTAAATTTTATTTAATAATTTTTGTTTATTAAATATTAAGTTATCCCATGAATAGATCTTTTAATATGCATTCCAAACAGTAAAAAATAAATACATCGTTTAATATTAATTCAAAATGATAAACATAGGATTTCACCAAATTTTATAAAATTTTAGGATTTTTATTTTTATTATGTTGGTAAGATGTAAATACATCGTTTGGTATCCATTCGAAACGATAAACATAGGATTTCCCTAAATTTTATAAAATTTTAGGATTTTTATTTTTGTTATGTTGCTAGGATGTAAATACATCGTTTGGTATCCATTCAAAACGATAAACATAGGATTTCACCAAATTTTATAAAATTTTAGGTTTTTTATTTTTGTTATGTTGGTGGAATGTAAATACTTCGTTTGGTATCCATTCGAAACGATAAACATAGGATTTCACCAAATTTTATAAAATTTTAGGATTTTTACTTTTGTTATGTTGGTAGAATGTAAATACATCGTTTGGCATCCATTCGAAACGATAAACATAGGATTTCACCAAATTTTATAAAATTTTAGCTTTTTTATTTTTATTATGTTGGTAAGATGTAAATACTTCGTTTGGTATCCATTCGAAACGATAAACATAGGATTTCACCAAATTTTATAAAATTTTAGGATTTTTATTTTTGTTATGTTGGTAGAATGTAAATACATCGTTTGGCATCCATTCGAAACGATAAACATAGGATTTCACCAAATTTTATAAAATTTTAGGTTTTTTATTTTTGTTATGTTGGTGGAATGTAAATACTTCGTTTGGTATCCATTCGAAACGATAAACATAGGATTTCACCAAATTTTATAAAATTTTAGGATTTTTATTTTTGTTATGTTGGTAAGATGTAAATACATCGTTTGGTATCCATTCGAAATGATAAACATAGGATTTCCCTAAATTTTATAAAATTTTAGGATTTTTATTTTTGTTATGTTGCTAGGATGTAAATACATCGTTTGGCATCCATTCGAAACCATAAACATAGGATTTCACCAAATTTTATAAAATTTTAGCTTTTTTATTTTTATTATGTTGGTAGGATGTAAATACTTCGTTTGGTATCCATTCGAAACGATAAACATAGGATTTCACCAAATTTTATAAAATTTTAGGATTTTTATTTTTGTTATGTTGGTAGAATGTAAATACATCGTTTGGCATCCATTCGAAACGATAAACATAGGATTTCACCAAATTTTATAAAATTTTAGGTTTTTTATTTTTGTTATGTTGGTGGAATGTAAATACTTCGTTTGGTATCCATTCGAAACGATAAACATAGGATTTCACCAAATTTTATAAAATTTTAGGATTTTTATTTTTGTTATGTTGGTAAGATGTAAATACATCGTTTGGTATCCATTCGAAATGATAAACATAGGATTTCCCTAAATTTTATAAAATTTTAGGATTTTTATTTTTGTTATGTTGCTAGGATGTAAATACATCGTTTGGCATCCATTCGAAACCATAAACATAGGATTTCACCAAATTTTCTAAAATTGAAGGTCTAAAAATCTGGTGTGACTGGCGCACAGCACACAACTTTCTCTTACCTTCGGTAATCGAAAGTTGTGTACTGTGCTTGTCACACCAGATTTTTTGTGTCGACATGTATTTAGTTCCCGGCAGTAGGGAATATTTGAATTCAGATGTAAAATTTATAAGTATGGGAAAATATTTATATTTTGTTACCATGGCAACCATTTCTCCTATCTTTCCTATGAAGCACAAGAGTAAAGTGTGCTTCAAACAATTTTGAGGGCAAAACGAGAATATACATTTGAAAGAGCATCTCAAAAATAATTGATTTTTGAATTTTAATCAAAATCGTTAGAGCGAATTTTGAGAAAATCGAAAAAAACTGAAAAAGTACATCAGTAAAGTACTAGTACTCTTTGGCCGATTTTGATTAAAAGCTTATTTTGTCGGTCCCGGGGATGTTTAACTTAAATATAAAATTTCAACCTCCTAGCTCAATTCCTTCATGCTTAAAATTGAACACAGACACACCCACACACCCACCCACCCACCCACCCACCCACCCACCCACCCACCCACAGACAGACCATGTCGCGAAAACCACTTTTTTGGATTCAGGGGACCTCAAAACGTGAAGATCCATCAAAATCTCGACATCGAATTTTTGACATGAAACCAATACTTTCTCTCTATATATATATTACATATATACATAGGTAAGAGAAAGTAAAATTGGAGGTAGTCTATATGAACCATTTAGACCGAAAAGAAACATCTACAGTATATATCTCGTAATCTAGCGTTATATATTGAGATGCCAAATATCACATCTCGACGATTGATTATTAGAGCTGGGAGGGGATTAAAGGGGTTAAATGCTAGTGATCTTCCCCTCATCTTAATCAGAAATTTGAAGAGGGAACCCGGCCTTTGCAAGGGGCTTTTATATGTTCGCCAAACATTGATAATTATTAAAAATAATGTAATATGCAAAATATATCCTCACTGGTTTCTTGATAACGGTGGTTCTTAATCAGATCCTTCTAACGAGTCATTTTAATTTATCAAGGGATAAAATTGAAGTAAAAATTGAAAAGTAAAAAAAAAGTAAAAATAAAAAAGATAATTTGATTGAATCGAGACCAATATGCGAGTAATGTTAAAGTCATTTAACCCCATTTATTACCCCCCCTGCCATTCGACTTGAGTGGTTTATACATGTAACTAGGCGTTCCTGGCAATCCATGAATATTGAGCTCTACGTGCTCGGAATGACAGATTCTCTCTCACACGCACACACCTTGGCTATCATCTATTCTTAGGCCAGAGTTCAGAACTCTATTCATTCCATATTTTTTTTTTTTTAACTGAAATAAACAAAGTTTGACTGGAATATTAACTCGTATCAGCTCAATATAAAATATTTTGAAAGACAGCAATGAGATATTTTCAAAAGAAGTTTATTCATGGAAAATTCAAAAGGGGTAAATAGAATATAATAATGTCGTATATCAAGCAAAATTATTTGAAAAAATACAAAATAAAACAAAAGATAAAAAAAAATGTCTGATGTTTTGAGATAAATTCTCTAATATAATTTTTTTTTTTAATTAGAAAAAAAAATCACTTACGCCGTCTATAGAATATATTCATAATAACGTTAACTGTACTATATAAAACACGCTTCTCCCCTTCATCAGAAACATATACTAGCCGCTCGGCACGCCTTCGGCGGGCTTAGAGTCTTGTGTATATTAATATCTCAGCCAAAAAACATCGGAGATGCAAAAAGGGGCGCCTCGCATTATTTTTGCCCAGCGTCGAGGTGAAATCAAAAAAATGCGCCTCGCTTTTCTGATTTATATAAAAGCGAGGAAATATTTTCACTTAAATAAAACCCCTACAGAATTTTATTTGTTTCATATATCCTCGCTTTTATATAAATCAGAAAAGCGAGGCGCATTTTTTTGATTTCACCTCGACGCTGGACAAAAATAATGCGAGGCGCCCCCTTTGCATCTCCGATGTTTTTGGCTGAGATTTCACTTTTTTGTGAAATATTACATTTAAATTTTATTTAATAATTTTTGTTTATTAAATATTAAGTTATCCCATGAATAGATCTTTTAATATGCATTCCAAACAGAAAAAAATAAATACATCGTTTGGTATTAATTCAAAATGATAAACATAGGATTTCACCAAATTTTATAAAATTTTAGGATTGTTTTTTTGTTATGTTGGTAAGATGTAAATACATCGTTTGGTATCCATTCAAAACGATAAACATAGGATTTCACCAAAATTTATAAAATTTTAGGTTTTTTATTTTTGTTATGTTGGTAGGATGTAAACACATCGATTGGTATCCATTCAAAACGATAAACATAGGATTTCACCAAAATTTATAAAATTTTAGGTTTTTTATTTTTGTAGTTTAGGGATGAAAATTACTGATATAAATAGATATGTTTCTAGATGACGTCATCAGGGAGCAAAATATTTAGAATTGTCTTTTCGCCACGTTAAAGATAGGACAAATTTGAAATTTTTTATACCTCTCAAAAAGTCACTTTTGATCCAAAATGAAATTTTATATCAAAGGTATCGGGTTTTTGATAGTATCTATTTGTATTTTAAATTTCATCCTAATCGGTCCAGCAGGGAAACCTGTAGCTTTGTCTAAAAATTTGAAAATTGAAGAAAAGAATGAAAAAAAAAGAAAGAAAAAAAAAAAAAGGAAAAATAAGAGACTAACTTTTGACCTTCCGAAATCGGCAAAATCTCAACTTTGAGCCTCTGCCATTCTGTTTGGCACTGGAATTTTTTTTTGAATTCGTGCTCAAAATAATCCTTATTTATTCTAGTTTAATATAAAAAAAATTTGGCTCCGATATCTTAAAACCTTTTTGAGATATTCGCCCAGAAAGAGAAAAGTTTCTCAAAAAATTTTTTTCACGTCCCTATCTTTTATTAAGGATTTAAAATCATTCTTGATAATATAGTCTAGGGACGACTCGTCCATCTAAATGCAATGGGCCATTGGCATCTATTGGAATATCAACTAAATGGTAGTATTAAGAGTTTCTTTGCTTTCTTTTGCTTTTTACTTGCTCGGCGACGAGTCGCTCCCGCGACTCTTGATACATAAAAATCCCCCCCCCCCCCGCCCATCCAATCATTCAATTTCTGTTTTCAATTATGGCGTTGTGTTGACCCGAATGGATGTTATGAATAAGATCAACTTTTTAAAATAATACTTTTTTCGTTTATTAATTGCATTGAAGATTAATGAGTGATGCCGAGAAACATATAATTTAAGCACCACCATGACGCTGTCTTTTCGGCAAGGACGTAGGGAGGAAAAACAAAAACAAGGGTTTTTTATTTTTCACCAATTGAGTTTTATTCCTAACATTTCAAAGGCACAAAGGCTCTTCTTCTACAGAGGAAATTCATACTACACTCCGTTAACATTACAATTACAGCCTTGATGAAAAAAAAAACCTTGGCTCTAATTGTAATTTTAACGGAGTGTAATATGAGTTTCCTCTGTAAAAGAAGAGCCTTTGAAATGTTAGGAATAAATAAAACTCAATTGGTGAAAAATAAAAAACCCTTGTTTTTGTTTTTCCTCCCTACGTCCTTGCCGAAAAGACAGCGTCATGGTGGTGTTTTAATTAATTGCATTGTTTAATAGCTTTGATTCATAGACGACTGTCTAAATACGTATTACAATGTAAATATTGGTTGAGAGTAAAGAATTCATATTTTTCAGCGTTCTACCTAGTATACTATATGGTCTCTTGAACATACAACTTGCAATTTTTTTTTTTTCAAGAATTTTATAATATAAATAATTAATAAATTTTTTATATTAAATTTAGTTGCTGAAATTGAACTGCTTATTGAAAATCTTTCTTTTCTTATTAGTTCTACTATTAATTATGTATTATTTAAAGTAATTTTAATCAATAAATAATACATTTCTAGTTTTATTCGAATGTGAAATTAATTTAGTTTTTTGGAGACAAAAACAAAGGGGATGCTTAGTTTTAAGAAAATTCTGAAAATTCTCAAAGGGGGGAGGGGTCCAGGGGGGCGAAGTCTAGATCCTAGATAGTAACAATTTTATAACAGTTGAAAGATAATTTGATTAATTTTAACCATTTTAAGATTGAAATTTCTCAAGTTTATATAAGAAAGAAAAAAAAAAACTTTCTAAGCCTCAAGTTTTAATAACATTCTCAGATTAAATATTTTTTTTAACGTTCCTCCCTCCCTTCTTTCGTTTTTCATTTCCGTTTGTCGATTTATCCTATATATATAATATTTACACGACGTTCGTTTTAATTCTTCGATGCATAAATGTTATTTCTTACCTTGTTAAAAATTTATTAAACATCTTTCTAAGAGAGCGGATTTTAAGCAAAGCCTTGTATGAAACAACTCTTAAATCTGATAATTGTTATTATGTTGCAAATTCTCCTTTCATTTGTTATTAATTAGACCGTTTTTAATACGATTTTAATTTGTCCCTTTTCCCCTCTACGGTTGGGTGATTTTCATCTAAGCCATAGTTATAACAGAATAGAAGTTAGAATTCATTAATTTTTATTTAGTTTTGTAATAATTGAATTAAATTTTAATTAAAAAAAATAGCAATTAGTTGTAGTGAGTTGACTATGTAGAAGGTCTGGGCATGTGTTGGACTCCCATCTGGGTATTCTCAATTAATTATCTTGCAACTTCGCTAAAACAAAATAATTTTAATTCATTTTCTCAAAATAAAATTTTCATTTAATTAAAAAAGATTGTCGAAATAATTAGGCGAGCGATCTACACTGGAGCTTTATTAATAACTAAAGTAAATAAATACGAACAGAGTCTAAGTGACTGAATAAAACCTCAAAGAAGATTTAGTGTGATTGTCGCGCAGCACACAACTTTCTCTTACCTTCGGTAATCGAAAGTTGTGTTCTGTGCTTGTCACACCAGATTTTTCGTGTCGACATATATTTAGTTTCCGCTGATATATTAGAATTCAAGATGTAAAATTTATAAATATGGGAAAAGCTCTCGGGCTTGGCCTAGTTGGTAGCGCGCCTGCCTTGTATACCAAGGGTTGAGGGTTCGGATCCCAGGTAGTCCGATGATTTTATTTAAGCCATTTGGACACCAAAAATTGCGGGCATGTCGCTTGTACGGCCATCGTTGAAACCCTGAAATTCCCTGAGCATAAACCTTCTTAATTCGTGGCCAACCCTCAACATCGATGCCTCGTTTCTTCTTTAGAGCAAAAAGCAAATTGATATCTCAACCCCTTTAAAGGTCATTATAAAATAAAAAAAAAAACTCCAAAATGAGGTTTCAGTGCCCTTAAAATTAGAATTTTGTAAAAGGCTTCGTGAATATCGTCAAGGCAATAAACGTAATGTACCTGCCAAATTACAACTTTTTTGAATAAATAAATAAAAGATGTTGTTATTTAGATAAATTGAAGAATACAAAATTTCGTAAAAATGGAGGAGGGGCAGGGTGGTTCGGCTAAAACCAGGGTGGTTAAAACAGGTTACAGCAGATTTTTTGTTTAGGATATATTTTTTTTTTATTTAATTTACCCCGTCCCTATATATCCAAATTGATTGGTAGACAATTTAAATTAATTTTATGGTTAAAACCAGCACACAACTTTCTCACATCCTTCGGTTAACCCCGAATCGCCCCCTGCGCCCCACAAAAAAAAAAAAAAAAAAAAAACAATGTAGTTATTGGTTCAATCACCAACTACTGTATTTTTTAAACAAAACATCAGTCGTTGAGCTTAATAGTAATAATAATTTCAATATATTCTTTATTGATGACTGTTTAATTCCATTTTAAATCCTTGCTAATATCTTCACATTCCTTAAATTCCTCGTCTGTCAGCTGACTTCTTAATCTAGCTAGAATATAAGACATATACAAATGTAAAGAATCCTTTCCTCTTTTTCTTATTAACAAAAAACAAAATTATCACCTCCAAAGTTTGAAATTTAAATTTACATATAAATTACTTTAATAAATTAACAAATTTCATGGCTCTATTGGATTCTTTTTTAATAAAGTAAGTTTAAGAGATCTCAAGCCTTTGAAGTAGAAAAATAAATTGGGAAGCAAGCGAGTAAACAAACTCCCCCCTCCCTCTCCGCCATCTGAACGAATGTATGATAAATATATGTAATTGATAATACTAATGGAGTTAGGCTGGTTAATCCGAGGTCCGGTTGATCCGCGGCCGGATAAGAGGGGTTCTACTTTACGTATGAAATAATTATTATAATCCAATAAATTGAAAGAGTTCTGAGTTCATCAAATGATTAACTAAATTCAATTATTATTATATAAGTAATTCTCAAAAAAGTTCCAAATTCCCAATGAATAATAGACCCTCTCAACATCTAAAGAAATGTTTTTACTGATAAAAAAAAGAGGCAATGAAAATATACATCAATTTTGTATGAAAGAAAAAAAAAGTAGCCCGCAAAATAATATCTCTCAACAGATGACAAAATATTGGACTCTAGAGAACAGAAAAACCAACCAAAGAGGAAGGAAATTCAGCTCTAGATAGGGCCATTTCTCAAACGTCATGTTTTCAGATATTCATAAAATTAGAAAGTTTTTACTTTCTCTTACCTATGTAATATATATAGAGAGAAAGTATTGGATTCATGTCAAAAATTCGAAGTCGAGATTTTGATGGATATACACGTTTTGAGGTATCCAAAGAAGTGGTTTTCGCGACATGGTCTGTCTGTCTGTGTGTGTCTGTGAAAAAGATATCTCAAGAATGAAAAGAGCTAGGGGGTTGAAATTTTATACTTAAGTTAGGTGCCCCCTGGGACGCGACAGGAAGCTTTTGGAAAAAAAGTACTAGTACATTACTGATGTACTTTTTTAGTTTTTTTCGATTTTCTCAAAATTCGCTACAAGGATTTTGTTTAAATTTCATAAATCAATTATTTTTTAGATGCTCTTTAAAATTTATATTCTCATTTTGATGTTGAAATGTTTTTAAGCACAATCTACTCTTGTATATATACATAAGATAGGAGAAATGGTTGCCATCAAGGGCGGATACAAGGGGGGGGGTAAAGGGAGTAATTACCCCCCCCCCGAGATTAAAAAAATACTTTTTTTTCAAAAAAAAAAAAAATTTATTTTTATTTAATGTAAAATTTTAAAAATTAATACTTAAAAATTTGATTTGTATTTATATTCTGGCAAACAAGTACAAAATGCGCCTTTAAATTACCAAAATTAAGAACAGTGTGCTGTGCAACGAGTCACACCAGATTACCCCCCCCCCCGAGAAACACCTCTGGATCCGCCCTTGGTTGCCATAGTTTATTTTTTTGCCGTTAGCCTCCGCCATTCAGCCATGCACTTTGTACAATGTTTTACCAAATATACATTAGTGTTTATGGGAAAAAATTGCGCCCCCTGAACTCGAACGAGGATGTCCTGGTTCGAGCCCAGGGGACGCAGTTTTGTCCAATCATAAAGACAAACTCATCTCGCGAATTTGCTATTTTAAATGATTTTTATCTATCTTTATTTGCTAATATTTTTAAATAGAATAAACAAAATTAAAAGGTATCTGTAAAATTTTTTTTTTTTTTTATATATTTAGATCATAGGGGGGGGGGGGGGGATAAATGAACTCCGAGGGGCGTAAAAATTCATTTACGAGTGTTTGATAATATAAGTAAAAAAAATATATGTACAGCCTTGGTGGCATTGTCATTAATTATTCAGTTGTAATTGTGTTCAGTGAGCCCTGAAGATGATTTTGACGTGACAACGTCTTACAAATCATGTTAGAGGGTCATGCAAGAAAAAGTTTATCGGCTTGAATAACTCCCCTGTCTTAAGAGGTATAATTATGGGGAATATACGGTTAGAAAGAATGAGTTTCCAGCTAAAGATTTCACCATTTATTTTTTTCCTATCATTTTATTTTACCGCGCTGCGGTAAATTCTAATTTGAGATTTTAAACCCCTGTAGATTCCAAACGACTAATCCGATCAGACTAAATGGGATGTCATTTGGTGCGGAAAGAAAACCTCTAAGAGAATAAATAAAAAAATCCCGAGTAATTAAGTCCAAAATTAGTTTTTTTCTCGAAAAACCTCATTTTTTAGGCAAAAAAATATCGAAAAATAGCCCTACTTGTGCAACGCAGAGCGACTTGACCATAAAAGCTACATTAAATCTAAATATAGTTTTAGAAAGAGTGGTTCAATACCCCGGGGTGTTTTTTTCTTTTTTTTGATATGAAGTCATTTTACCGCATGAGAGCACTCGGCGGGATTTCGTTTTTCGAAAATTTAAACCCCTGTAGATTCCGAACGGCTAATCAGATCTGACTAAATGAGATGTCATTTGGTGCAGAAAGATAACCTCTAAGAGAATAAATAAAAAAATCCCGAGTAATTAAGTCCAAAATTAGTTTTTTTCTCGAAAAACCTCATTTTTTAGGCAAAAAAATATCGAAAAATAGCCCTAATTGTGCAACGCATAGCGACTTGACCATAAAAGCTACATTAAATCTAAATATAGTTTTAGAAAGAGTGGTTCAATACCCCGGGGTGTTTTTTTCTTTTTTTTGATATGAAGTCATTTTACCGCATGAGAGCACTCGGCGGGATTTCGTTTTTCGAAAATTTAAACCCCTGTAGATTCCGAACGGCTAATCAGATCTGACTAAATGAGATGTCATTTGGTGCAGAAAGATAACCTCTAAGAGAATAAATAAAAAAATCCCGAGTAATTAACTCAAAAATTTGTTTTTTTCTCGAAAAACCTCATTTTTTAGGCAAAAAAATATCGAAAAATAGCCCTACTTGTGCAACGCATAGCGACTTGACCATAAAAGCTACATTAAATCTAAATATAGTTTTAGAAAGAGTGGTTCAATATCCCGGGGTGTTTTTTTCTTTTTTTTGATATGAAGTCATTTTACCGCATGAGAGCACTCGGCGGGATTTCGTTTTTCGAAAATTTAAACCCCTGTAGATTCCGAACGGCTAATCAGATCTGACTAAATGAGATGTCATTTGGTGCAGAAAGATAACCTCTAAGAGAATAAATAAAAAAATCCCGAGTAATTAAGTCCAAAATTAGTTTTTTTCTCGAAAAACCTCATTTTTTAGGCAAAAAAATATCGAAAAATAGCCCTAATTGTGCAACGCATAGCGACTTGACCATAAAAGCTACATTAAATCTAAATATAGTTTTAGAAAGAGTGGTTCAATACCCCGGGGTGTTTTTTTCTTTTTTTTGATATGAAGTCATTTTACCGCATGAGAGCACTCGGCGGGATTTCGTTTTTCGAAAATTTAAACCCCTGTAGATTCCGAACGGCTAATCAGATCTGACTAAATGAGATGTCATTTGGTGCAGAAAGATAACCTCTAAGAGAATAAATAAAAAAATCCCGAGTAATTAACTCAAAAATTTGTTTTTTCTAACCTACATCATTTTAGAGGCACAAAAAAATATCGGCTTGAACTAGCTCCTTGACCTAAAAGCTACATTAATTCTAATATAGGTTTAGAAAGACTGGTTTCCAGGTGATTTCCTTTATTTTTTTCCTATGAAGTCATTTTACCGCATGAGAGCACTCGCGGGAATTCGATTTTCGAAAATTTAAACCCCTGTAGATTCCAAACGGCTAATCAGATCTGACTAAATGAGATGTCATTTGGTGCAGAAAGATAACCTCTAAGAGAATAAATAAAAAAATCCCGAGTAATTAAGTCCAAAATTAGTTTTTTTCTCGAAAAACCTCATTTTTTAGGCAAAAAAATATCGAAAAATAGCCCTAATTGTGCAACGCATAGCGACTTGACCATAAAAGCTACATTAAATCTAAATATAGTTTTAGAAAGAGTGGTTCAATACCCCGGGGTGTTTTTTTCTTTTTTTTGATATGAAGTCATTTTACCGCATGAGAGCACTCGGCGGGATTTCGTTTTTCGAAAATTTAAACCCCTGTAGATTCCGAACGGCTAATCAGATCTGACTAAATGAGATGTCATTTGGTGCAGAAAGATAACCTCTAAGAGAATAAATAAAAAAATCCCGAGTAATTAACTCAAAAATTTGTTTTTTTCTCGAAAAACCTCATTTTTTAGGCAAAAAAATATCGAAAAATAGCCCTACTTGTGCAACGCATAGCGACTTGACCATAAAAGCTACATTAAATCTAAATATAGTTTTAGAAAGAGTGGTTCAATACCCCGGGGTGTTTTTTTGTTTTTTTTGATATGAAGTCATTTTACCGCATGAGAGCACTCGGCGGGATTTCGTTTTTCGAAAATTTAAACCCCTGTAGATTCCGAACGGCTAATCAGATCTGACTAAATGAGATGTCATTTGGTGCAGAAAGATAACCTCTAAGAGAATAAATAAAAAAATCCCGAGTAATTAACTCCAAAATTAGTTTTTTTCTCGAAAAACCTCATTTTTTAGGCAAAAAAATATCGAAAAATAGCCCTACTTGTGCAACGCATAGCGACTTGACCATAAAAGTTACATTAAATCTAAATATAGTTTTAGAAAGAGTGGTTCAATACCCCGGGGTGTTTTTTTCTTTTTTTTGATATGAAGTCATTTTACCGCATGAGAGCACTCGGCGGGATTTCGTTTTTCGAAAATTTAAACCCCTGTAGATTCCGAACGGCTAATCAGATCTGACTAAATGAGATGTCATTTGGTGCAGAAAGATAACCTCTAATAGAATAAATAAAAAAATCCCGAGTAATTAACGCTAAAATTAGTTTTTTTCTCGAAAAACCTCATTTTTTAAGCATAAGTCGCCCTTAATGGATAAAAAAAAGCCACACCTGTCATATATTGTTTCAATGAAATGTTTGAACATGTTTATTTATGAAAACAAACTACTAGCAAAAAAAAAAAAAAACAATACTTTCTCTCTTTATATTTCAATATAGGTAAGAGAAAAAAAAATTTTTTTGAAGTCAAGCAAAAGACGTTGTCACGTTAAAAAGCCACCGGCTGTGTAGAAGACACAGCCAACACCTAATTTTTTTTT